>MJUT01031662.1:326476-341567 GCA_002080005.1 Gigantidas platifrons
AACATATATCTAGTTACTAGAACGTTTTCTAATGATCTAGTAACTGCATGAAAGAATACGTTAATAAACAAAATATTTAGACTACTTAAAATTGTAATATTATTGATACCTTTTGTCTTATAAGAGTGTAAGAAAATAAAAAATCTACTTTACCTGATCTCGTAATATGTATCTCAGACAATTGTTTTTTAATTATCATATAAAAAATAAATATAAATATTCAAATAAATATCGTATTTTGTGTGTGTGTATTGTTAGATAAGAAAATGAAAAGAAACTCCCCCTTTTACTTATATCATTATTGCTTTGTTTTAAATATGAATAAAACGAAAAATGAAAAAAATACAACATCCAAAAAATACCACACTGTCGGACTAGTTAAAAAAAAATACCACACTGTCGGACTAGTTAAAAAAAAATATCACACTGTCGAAACAGTTCCAAAAAATACAGCACTGTCGAAACAGTTCCAAAAAAATACCACACTGTCGGAATAGTTAAAAAAAATACCACACTGTCGAAACAGTTCCAAAAAATACCACACTGTCGAAACAGTTCCAAAAAATACCACACTGTCGAAACAGTTCCAAAAAACACCACCTTGTCAAAACAGTTCCAAAAAATACCACACTGTCAAAACAGTTCCAAAAAATACCACACTGTCGAAACAGTTCCAAAAAATACCACACTGTCGAACCAATAGAATAAAGTCGTAGAAAGAGGCAAAATCGATACCCGTAACATATAAATACATAACTTTCCTGTCTTGGTACATGCTCTCCAATAAAAGGAGGTTTAAACAAGATAAATGTAATGTGTTATTTCAAGAGTTTCTGTTTTTATTTATTCATGGTGTATGTTGGTTGGACTATTAGTTGCCAAGGGTAACACCCACTCAGCAGTCAGTGGTCCGACAATGACATGGTTTATTACGTATATTTCTGCTTGAAATCTACGTTTTATCACAATGGGAATATTGAAATAATTTCATACGTCGTAAAGTGATATTTCGTGGACATCTGGTCTCCTTCCCGATGTTTTGTGGAGTAGAGTTGGAGTGTCCGAGTTCTAAAACATTTACTGGACTAACAATATATCTTTACTTCATATTTTTGAAATTCTGTTAAATGTTATAATATATTCTTTATTGTTTTAGATGAAGATGCTTCAAAGTTTTAGTCTGGTTTTCATCCTATTGTTCTGTGTTAGTCTAAACCAAGCGGTTGAGGTAAGTTTTAATACAATTACAATCCTGCTGTTCCTATGTAATACTGCTATTTTTGTTACAATAGCAAAGCAGAACAAATGATCATAAGATCTATTAAGTTTCACAAAAACTAGAAATGATTTCAGTTGATCCAATGGAAGGGTAGTTTTCTCCTATTACACCCGTCGCACAGGGAGGGGAAAACATCATGCTTGGGCTTGCAATAATTGTGGACATGTTTCAGAAAGTAAATAAACAAATAAGAAATGTAATTTTTGACAATTTTTTACACATACGTTAAATAACATAACACATGAGAGTAAAAACAAAACGCAATAGCATATAACACATGGTAGTAAAAACACACACGTAGGGATATACAACTACAGGGCAATTAATATAGTTTATCATTTCTTTTCTTATATTTTTAACGACAGTACATATTAAACAAATTATTCATTTGATCTAAATAACCCTTTTTATTACCTTACATTTTCGGAACGTTTAGGTGTCTGAAGAGAAGATTAAAGGCAGTGATGGAAATGTATATGACGTCACTGATGTCACTGGTGACAAAACTGACATTGTCATTATAAAGAAGAATGGTAAAATTCTGGAGGAACAGATTACAAAGATGGACAAGGTAAAAATACTATACAACATTGATCAAAGATGATGTAAATCGTAAGAGTACATTTTATAGACTATTTTGAAACTCTATTTTGTAGTGATACATATTGTCATGGTACACGCTCTGATGATAAGATGATTTCTGTTAATCCGAAGCAATCCAAGGGCGCTTAATTGAAGTCTGATTGAAGTAGGGTGCATTTGGGGTTAGGGTGAAAATTCAGTATTAACTATTGCTTTAACTCCACCACATTTTTGTGACTGTCTCATGCCATGACGTTGATTTCTTACTCCATATGTCTTGGTCTTATTATGTTCAATAGTTTGGGGAGGGAGACTTTGTTGATATTAGTGAAATGTTGACCATCAATTTATTTTTATTCTTTCCATAATTAAAAAAAATAAAATAAAAATAAAGTAATTATATTCACATCAGTTTTCCATATGTTTCTAAGAAAATGATGCTGTGTATATTATGATTTACACTTCCATAATAATTGTATCGTGTGTGCCTTAATCCATGTTGTTGTCATTGATCATGGCCCTTTGTCTTGCGGTCGTGGGCAAAACCAGGACATTGATATTCATAATTCTACAAATGTTCCCACTTTTATGGATTTAATTCAAAAATGATCTCGACATGTAATAGTCCATCTTGGTTTTTTTAACCCCTGCCCCCTTTACCCCATCCCCTGCCTACGCGTGTTCTACTTAATATCTGCTACAAGACATTTTGTAAAAAATATACCATAAATATTATTTAAATAGAAAACAAAAGTTGCATAACATTATTAAATTTAATTTTTTTCAGGACTACACTATCGTCAAGACAAATGGAACATGTAACATCCAGTGGTATGAGGTAAGTGTTTTAAAGATATGTAGTATACATCAATGACGTCAGAACACGTTTATCAATTAATGACAACATATTCATAATATATTCCCATAACATTTGTGGCTACATATATTATCTAAATGGTATGCTTGTAATAAAATAAAACAAACTTTGTAATACGAAAATATAGCATTTAATATTAAAAAGAAAAACACAGAACCGAAGGGGCAGTCAAAACTGGGTTAATGACCGCACCTATTGAGCAATAACTTGAAGTATGTGATTTAATTTTAATATCCCTTCAAAGTGCAATTCATATTAACAAAGTCTGTAATAAGTGACCACCTGTCTTATGTGACATTATTTTCAAAGTTCTCTTCGAATGTCATATAACGTACGTCAGTTTGTATTAGAAAATGAATAGTAAACTACAAACGTTTATTCTCGTTGTTAAACAAAAATGTTCTGTTCGTCACACAAATTAGGATAATAATCTGTTAACGGGAATATTCAACTTCCTGAATTAAAACATTTCAATTGGTTTGAGAAATGTGATCCTTCCATCATATACCGACGCCATCTTGATATTTAAACCTTGATTATTCACATTATATTTTCCTGCGTGAAATTCTCATTTTCATCATCTTTTAACTTAGCACGGAAACCATTATTTTAGTCTAATGTGAAATATAAAAGAAAACAAATAACAAAGATTATGATTAATACAACATAAATACACATTAGCGAAGACCGAAGGGACAATCAAGAGGCATTGTTCTGACTAATATTTAAAGAGTTTTTGAACATCATTTCATGTTACAGGAATCCCCTAAAGAATGTTATGAAGCCACAGTTCCTACAGAAGTTCCAGATGATGTTAAAGCTGAATGTGGAGATTTAGAAGTTGTATATGTTAATTCAGTCGACTGTCCAAAAGGTATTGTTGATTTAAGAATTGAATGCATTTTTTCGCTGTGAATTTTATTTGTGTTAGATTATTTGCTGTTGGAAATTACTACGCCATTGATTGTTTACATCTGACGTTGTCATGGAGGCACGTGCAAGTTCGAGTTTGAGTTTTATTGGGATGTAAAACATTTCTTTTATAATCATATGACCACTTCATAACCAATTATATTGTAACATTTCAATGAAAAACGGATGTAATGTAATTATTTTAAATGATTTGACTTTCCAATCTTGTTTCTTTGAGCATACCTGATAAAGGTCATTACAGATACGCAACGTGTGCACTAAATTAGATACCTACGATTGTATTGTTAATTGTCATGGTTTAGATTACAAAATGTTTTCATGTCATTTAGCAATATCCATTCCATTTATTAGGCCATTTAGATGTCAAAACTGAAAACTAAAACATTAGCAACACACACCAAGCCAAAATATAGAGGATGATCACAGGTGCTTATGAATGGAAAGCAAAGACATTTGATATTTGAGTATAGCATGAATATGTAATTGATCTGTAAGATAGTATGTTAATGGTTTACATTTGTTTCAGAGGGTGAAATCCAGAAGAGATCATGTTACTACTACTACTACTGGAGGTATTGGTGTATTAGAATCTGGAGATGGAGGCGTTGTTACTACTATATTATTCGTATCCGTAGATGTTATTAAGAGGAGGCGTGTTCAGACATTGATCTAACATTATTTGTACAAGTCAAATAAAAATAAATTTTGTTTCCAATTCCAATCAATCCCGGACTTCGACAAATTACATTATTTTTTTTGCATTTTATGTGCCATAAGTGTCTGTCAAAAATTCAAATTCATATTTTGCTTTACTATTTTGTTATTAATGTTATAAAATTATTCTACTGCAATAAACACATTATTTTCAACTTTTCAATTATTTTCATGAATTGTTGTTTATACATTCAAGAATCAAAACCCTAAAAGGTTGGTATAGGCTAAATCAGGAACATTTTATACACAATTATACATATGACACCTTCTGTGTCATATAATATGCATGTGTAATGTTCAAGAATATACCGTTCTTCATGATAACACCGATCTCCCGGTAATGTGCAAGGGCTTGCATTCTTCTCACGTATGGAAAACACTTGCATGACCGCATCATTCTCACTGAGGGGGAGGGGGTGCTTTGGCTCATAAACCTAAAAGGGCTCATGTCTTATTTACGCTATATGTGTTTGTTTGCGCATAGTGGTGTCCAACACATGTTGTATAGTGTTTTTGTTTTGAATGCCTTCGTCCTGTGTCTTGTGTACCCATGTTGACAGTTTCTCTGGATTGTCCATTCTTGATTTCCAATACGGTTTTCTCTATCGTTTATTTAACCCAATCTTTATTGAAGTGCCTGTACCAAACCAAGAAAGTGAACGGTCATGTATTTGTGTGTAAGGGGTATCGATTTGACCTCTTTTTATGATTTTAATTTTTGATTTTGAAACTGTTTCGACAGTGTGGTATTTTTTGTTTTTCATTGTATTATTTCAAAATAATTTTGCAATCGTCGTTCTTTGATTACTCCCGAACAGGCATATAATTTTATCCATCGGAGCACCACCTTACATAAATACCATCAAGTAACTGAGGACGGACTTAACAAATATGTTCAATTAAACATAAATGTGCACCGCTATGTATCCGTAATTACACATGTGTTATTGTTCTATATTTGATCATAAAGATTAAGGCTATCTAAAGAAGAGTTTGAATATACCATCCATCGGGGTAATCAGCAGCCGTAAATCGAATAAGGACAGACAGCACAATGGCCAAAAGAAAAGGGACAAAAGGACAAATAACATCTACAAAGCATACATATAGAATTAAAGATTGAGTAACACGAATCCCATTAAAATCCGGGGTGAATTCACGTGTCCCGGAAGGGTAGGCAGTTCCTGAAGCATTAGTGGTACCCGTTGTGTTAATCTATGTACAAAACCCGTGACAAGTCAGGAATGAAGATAGGACAGGGAAGTGTTTGCGACAAATCGAACATATCCGTGGTGATTTGTGACACAAATATTCCATAGCTATCCAAAACTTTGTTTTAAGTATTTTCTCTCTTATTTACAACTACCCATTCAATAAAACGTAGTAATTTAACAACAGCTGTAGACATGAAATTTTGAAGTCAAATTTGAGAATAAAACCAAAACGAATAGAACAATTTATTTATTGTAATGGCTGAACTTGAAAATAAACCGTCCAAACAATGCTACAGCTTCATTGACTTCCTTAGGTCTGCTATGATTCAGCAATATGAAGCTTATAAGTTCTTCGGAGCATCCCTGGACAGGTCAACTTTCCCTGTGTGTCTGGTGACAATAAATAATATCATTTTGGTCGCATCAAATCTTATAATCACGGATACCATAACCATCAGCTGCAAAAAGGAAAATGTATGGTTTTCTCCAGTGCTCTCGTGATTCCTTTTCAGTTGCATTTGTGCTGGTTTCACAGATTTACTCCACTTGGAAGTTGTTTCTGGCGAACGTCCATGAAACAATACTTTATACATTCTACGTGTAATAAGTCGGCATCAGTAAATGCATTGCTTTCGTGTAAATCTTTGAAAAAGTTGATCCTTCAGTCAATTTGTCGACGTAGTATACTCCATCAGGCTTTAATTATCTAATTCGAAGAACTCTTGCCGTAAATAAAGCAATAATTACGAATTATATGACCACTTTGAGCATGAAAAAGTACTTGTAGTTTCTCAACTGTAGTATTCTCGATAACTAAATCGCACATACACACTTGTGGCCATCATCCTAATTGCTTCAAAGTATCCAAGAAATAAGGAGCAATTATTTGTTGGTTGTTGGTACTTGAACTGACCTTTAGACATAATCTGTCCGTCTAGAAAATACATCGATTCCGCCATGCATCGCAAAATGGAATGGTTTGAGTTTACCATATCCATCTATATGTCAAACCAAATTGGTTTCAGGCGAGGTATATTGACGTCTTAACAACTTTCTATTTTTTCGTCTTACAATTCCATCAGGATTTATCAAACACACAACTTCCATTACTTTTTTTCGTGAAATTTATATCAAAACTGTATTCAGTAGTTAATCTTTTCCAAACGGTTTGGTATCTCAGACATTGCTTGTTATTTCCCACTATTTTAAACAATCCTTCAGCGATATCATACGGTGGAACAGCTAATGAATACAACACTTGTGAAATCTCCTTGTTTATATAGCCTTGTCTAAAATGTCTATCAATTAATCCTTGCAATAGTCAAACGCTAATATTATGATTGTTTCAAGACAAAGATTATATAAATAATAACAGAAAATTTAATTCCTGAGCTTATGGGTAACTAAATCCACCTCCCCAACAACTTGAGCATCTCATATTTGACCTCCAAACTGAAATTATTAGACAAATACACAAAGCAGATATTAAATATACGGAACACTATGCGCATAATAGGTTTGATACAAGTTTCTTTGAAATTCATTCAATGCTATAACAGAGTTTCAGATTCCAAGATATTTTACAAAAGTATCATTTATTTCAAGAACCCAAAGCAATTGCAGGACTTAACCCTAATAATGTTATTTGGATAACTATGATTTCCCTCCTCCCCTACACATCTTCAATGCAGTAAATAATATGAAGGGTTTGAAGATACCAAAGGGGTAATCAGAATCCGTATATCGAAGAAGAACAGACAACAGAATGGCCAATAGAAAAATTACAAAATTACAAACAACGGTCTACAAAACATACATATAAAACCAAAGACCGAGTAACACGAACCCCACTAAAAACCGGAGGTGAAGTCAGGTGCACCGGAAGGGTAAGCAGTTCCTACTCCACTAGTGGCACCCGTCGTGTTAATCTTGTTACAAACCCGGTAATAAGTCGTGAATGAGGAAAGGACCGGGAAGTGTTTACGACAAGTGGAACATATCCGTGTTCATTTGTGACACAGATATTCCATAACTGTCAACCAAGTCATGGTGGCGACCGTAAAATTTTCGAAGTGATGACTTCAACTTTACCAAAGGGAACCCTTGGATTAGTGGCATCCTTCTTAGCAGCAACCCTCTATCAAGGAAATCCTGATAGGAACCACAAGCTCTATTTAATGGAAAAGTACCTTACACACAAGCTTGGGTTAAAAGCATTAGTAGATGTGGAATACATGGCGTTTATAACTCACTTATATATTTAAGTTGAGTATGCATGTAAGATGATAGGTACAAGTTAAGGAAGACATAAATACTAAGTACTGAAAAAACACATGTTTATTAAAATCGTACTAAACTGGTTATATACAACATTGCAACTGGGGACTTATACAACTGCATAGTAAATCTAAATGAAAACAAAGAATCATCTCCATACAAAGGGAGACTACTCAATTAATTCTTGAAAACTTGGGAATGAGAGAAAAAATTCTTTCAAATTTACCAAATTTGTATCGAAATAGCCAAACCATTAATTTAAGGATAAATTGATAATTTAAGTATAGTATAAAAGAAAAACAGAAATATAATTGACCATATGCCAGAATAGTATCATAGAAAAGCAAATTAGACCATACGTAAGCATGGTGTCAAATATAAAACAAATTAGACCATACGTAAGCATGGTATCAAAAATAAACTATGCGACAGCATGGTGTTAAATGATAGACAAATTAAAACATACGTCAAAATGGTGTTAAATGACAGACAAATTCAACCTTACGTCGGTATGGTGTCAAATGGAATACAAAGGCACAATTAACCATACATCAGCATGGTGTCAAAAAGAGGCAAATTAAACCATACGTGAGCATGGTGTCAAAAAGTGGCAAATTAAACCATACGTCAGCATGGTGTAAAAAATGGGCAAATTTAACCATACGTCAGCATGGTGTCAAAAAGGGGCAAATTAAACCATACGTCGGCATGGTGTCAAAAAGGGGCAAATTAAACCATACGTCAGCATGGTGTCAAATGAAGGCTAACTAAACCATGCGTAAGCATGGTGCAAAAAAATGGACAAATTAAACCATACGTCAGCATGGTGTCAAAAAGGGGAAAATTAAACCATACGTCAGCATGGTGTCAAAAAGGGGAAAATTAAGCCATACGTCAGCATGGAGTCAAATGAAGGCTAAATAAACCATGCGTAAGCATGGTGTCAAAACTTGAAAATGAAACCATACGTTAGCATGGCATAAAAATATAGTAAATTAACTATACACAAACACAAAATCTCAAAAAAGAAAATTAAACCATACATCAGCATGGTGTCAAGTGAAAGGCTAATTAAACCATACGTCAGCATGGTGTCAGATAAAAGGGTAATAAAACCACGCGTCAGCATGGTGGTAAATGAAAGGCTAATTTAACCATACGTCAGCATGGTATCAAAATGGAAATAAAACTATACGTAAGCATAGTATTAAATGACATGTATAAAAAGGTAAAAATGTAACAATTCAATATAGTTACTACACAATATAAAATACAAAACTAAAAATAAAGTAAACCTTCAGTACATCTCTATTACATGTCAACTATGCATACATGTACAAATATTAAAAACAAAACCTATCTGTTGACTAAGTCCCCATATGGCACTGACAACAAGGAGAGTGGTGTGGAGGTGGTGGCAAAGTTTGAATCAACAAAATTACTATAAGTCTGCAGCGTATGCAACAAAGAATTTGACTGATGACGTAGCACACAAACCGAAATGTAATACACAGTATTACATCACAGCCATCTGGTAACTGTAGCCTGGGAAAAGGCTGAAGCCAGTAACAAGTATGATAGATAAGATTCGTGATAAACTGCAATTATTTAATAATTGTAATTTTATAACTCACTTATATATTTAAGTTGAGTATGCATGTAAGATGATGAAGATCAGCAATTCGTAATTATCCAATTCAGTAAGTGTCTGCTAAGGAAAGGTTTAAATAATTTGACGACAGGGCCATACCATATGAGTGCCTAATACTGAATATGTACAAGTTAGGGAAGACATAAATACTAAGTACTGAAAAAACACATGTTTATTAAAATCATACTAAACTAGTTATATACAACATGGCAACTGGGGACTTATACAACTGCATAATAAACCTAAATGAAAACAAAGAATCACCTCCATACAAAGGGAGACTACTCAATTAATTCTTGAAAACTTGGGAATGAGAGAAAAAATTCTTTCAAATTTACCAAATTTTGTATCGAAATAGCCAAATACAGATGCTTGCAGCTGTAGCCCCAAGTTGAAAGTTAAAGAGAAGGAGGAAAATATATATACTATAGTAATACCACTACTCCAAGCTGTCAGTACAAATCAAACAAGGCAACAATGCAGTTATTCTGCAAATGTGGCAACAATTTGAGCCTGAGCTTGTTGCAATACTTCTGGGGAAGTATGAATATACCTCGTATAGAAATCGGAGGAGCATCGTCCTAAGGTTTGAATGAGATGATCTTCAAGCCGCGCCTTATGGGCTGAAGTGGCTGCACCACTACGAAAAGAGTGACCATTATACTTTTCACTAGACAATCCTAGTTTATATAAGATATGCTTAACATGAGAAATGAAAAATCTTCTAGACAAGGGTAAGCCCTCATCTGTCACAAAAAAAGGATTCTGTAGCAATACACATGCTATTTCTCAATTTAATATAATTCTGTACTGAGGTAAATGGACAGATATCTGAACAATTTCTAAAAAGCGGAATTGTTATGCCATATCTGAAAGGGCCAGTCTTTGATTTCTTAAGCAAAAGAAAAATACATTCATTTGTAACTTGAACATCATTATAACATAAATTGGTGTCAGAATCAAATTGATCTAACACAGTAAATTCTCCACATCTAAGAAAACCAAAAAATGCAACAACACAAGCAGCTTCTAACAATGAATCAATAAATAGGTTGAAGACTCCTTTGCGGAGCAAGGTACACATTTTATTCAAGATATCAAATATTATAGGCAATCGTACTCTTTTAGGAAAATTGGAATGTTTTTTCTTGAGACCCATCAATACAATTCTAAGATTTGGTAAGGGTTTACCAAAAATGTTTTCTAATGGGTTGAAACACCCTTTTTGTAAGTAGAAAAAACGTATGCTACATAAATAGGATTTGATGGTGGAATATCTCAGATGCTTTTGAGTTTCACAAAAGGCTATAAACCGCATTAACAAGTATTCTGAAATTGGCGGTAGCTGCTCTTGAGACCAGTTTTGTCCTTGCAGCTGAAGGAACTTCACATACAGTTCAAATCCAACACTGTATAAGGCTTTTGTTGAATCCACAACGGCATAATTTTTGAATGTATCTCAGGGGAGACCATATCTACTCCAGAAAATACTGCAGCTGGATAACCGAATTTTGTTTGCTGCTGATTTAAAGTTGAAAACAAGGGAACTGAGGGATGGAAAGCACCGCTTCCAAATACTCCCAACATCGGTGACCTCTGTTGATAATGTAGCGGAAACGACGTTGTCTGTTGTTGGCAAGCGTTCATAGCTGTGTGTAAGTTAAATTTGTCAGTTTGACCTGACACACCTGCGAGAGCCTGTTGACATAGGGCTATAGTGTTCGATGAAAGTGAGCACTCAATGTTATTGTTTTGATTTGAGCTGGGCGGAAATGCGCTATGTCCATGCGCAGACGTACTAGGTGTTGTCCCATGTAGATTCATGCGCGCACTTGTACTGTCGGTATCCAGATTAATATTGGTAAGCGATGAATTAATTGGCGGTTGTAAATTGTCACGGATTGTTTCTGTATCTGTAATTAAACCACTGAAATTCACCGAAGCATCGTTAGCTTGAGCTGCATCAACTTGTTCAGCACCGGACCCAACATTATCGGAACTATTTTTATTATTGTCCAAATAAATCCTACGTAATTGTTTATTTGATAAGTTTTCGTTAATTTTGATTCCAATTTTTTCCAATTCGACCTTCAATTCTGCGGAAGTCCAGTTTGCAGGATTAGATGAGTCCAAATGTTTTCTTATTGATGCACGGCGTCTGGTAGCCATTGTCAAATTGAAAAATGAAAGCGAGACGAACGTTCACTCCATGAATATTGACTGACTGTAAATGTCACAAATTCGATATAAGTTCAGTGACTAATACATCCAAGAAAAGAATAATCGTGAAATTAATGTGATAATAAAAATCCAATAAAATAAAAAGTTTGAATCAACAAAATTACTATAAGTCTGCAGCGTATGCAACACAGAATTTGACTGATGACGTAGCACACAAACCGAAATGTAAAACACAGTATTACATCACAGCCATCTGGTAACTGTAGCCTGGGAAAAGGCTGAAGCCAGTAACAAGTATGATAGATAAGATTCGTGATAAACTCCAATTATTTAATAATTGTAATCTAATGTCTACTCTCGCTCCTTTGGACCATCCCCCCAATAAACAACCATTTCAAAAAACATAATGCACAACTACATTGTATAAACCATATGTTGCAAAGTTTCATTTCAATCTGTTTATTGGTAATGATTTATTGAGTTAAACGCCACTTTCAGCAATATTTTAGCTATAGCATGACGACATGTTTTAGTGGTGGAAGAAGCCGGAGTACCTGGAGAGGACCACCGACAATGAACAAGCAACTGGTAAGCTTTATCATTTGCTACTGAGAGTCGAATGCACCCTTTTTGTAATCTACAAAGCCGGAAGCGAACCCGTGCCGTATTGGTGATAAGCTTGTATGAATTGTTAGGTAATCCAACTACCTAACCCATTGAGCCAAATAAACATATTCTACTTAATGTCAACAATGTCCCCATTATATTTAAAATAAATTTGAACTACGGATGCAGCAATGCCTATGACGTATCGTAGCAATTGATTAACATCACATATCTCACTTTCAGTAAAGGTGGGCAAGTGAGAGATATGATTTTTATCAGGTTGGTATCGTATTAGGAAACAAGAAAGTTGCTTACTTTGATGACAAATGGAATTATAGAGCTATGCATACATTCAGGTATTCGCGGCTGCCATGACCTAGTGCAGTTTATAAGCAAACAAATCTACCCGTTGTTTTATTCTGGTTTATGAATGGATTTATTTCAAATAACGAAAAAGGTGTTTCTTCTAGTTTGTTCTGTATGACATTACGTTAAAAGACACTTCATTGGCCATAAAATAGTCTTAATTTAAAAGCGTTCCCTTGATTTGTTGTTTTAGATATTGCACTTTGAATTTCAATATCAAAGTGCGATTTTCAAAGTTCAATATCTAGATATTTAGGATACTGAATTTCGAATTTCAGATATTGAATCTCGAATGATCATTTTGGGCTTTCGTACGGGGACTAATACTCCACCAGCAGAGGTATCGACCCAGTGATAGTACACTTTTAAAATTGTCAATAGATTCGAAAGCCAAATATTTTAAAGTCTATATAACTTTTTTCCAATTCATATTATTCACAATTTACTTCAACAAATCAAAATTAACAGTGTTCACTTCAACATATGAAATCAATTTTAAAATGATGTCTTGTCAAAAACTGAATGGCCAACACTAAAAATATGATTCAAATATTTTTTTTAGAAAATAAAGAAAAAACCTATAAGAAAGCTTATCACCATGTTGGACAAGACAGTTTTTGACGTATAAAGGATAAACTAAATAGTAAAGATAAATTTCCAAGGAGTTATTCCCCTTTCATTGTGCATTGCGTGATAATAGAACTGAAGAATAAGTAAATGTACATTTAGCAAATACATACATTATGTTGTCAACGTAAATATACATTATACAGATGTTACACGTCAACAAATTAAATTTCATTATATTATTGACAGGAATTAAATTCCCAATTCTGAATAAATATACAAAATCAAGGTTCTAATTATCACGTACTAGAATTAAAATAGTGTCACAACAAAAACTGAAGAACCTTAGAGAATGGTGATTAAAAAGTAAAAAAATAAAAAAAACAACCCACTAAACATATTAACAAAATAATTGTCGCCTCAAATTAACACTTTTATTGCTTGATTCATGACACTATGAAAGGTGTCAAAATATGAGGTTATTTTTTTTTAACTTAATTCTGGTAAAAAGTTGTTTTTCATAAGAGTTGTCTTTCTTTGGTAGGTATTTTAAAAAAATATATAATATCAATGTGGGAAACCATGTAATAACTGTAGGTTGAATATTCAGGGTGGGATTTTTATGTGAAAATAGGCTGTTTTCTTTTATGGTAAAAAAAAAAATTGTAATTCTTACATATCCCACTTTTTTTCCCTATATGCCCTTTTGTAAGTTTTAAAGAGATATAGAGAATAAAATACACCTTGAATCGGACACGAAGATCGATTTCTCTGCGCTCAAAATATGTGAATGGTTGGCCCTTACTGAAATAGGCATAACTCTTACAGAGTTTGGATGTCGATACCTTATTCTGAATAATTACTTTACATTCAACACTAAATGTGATAGATTTATTAAAAAAAAATGCAGTTTTGTCTTATTTATTGGAATATGCATTTGATTAATTCAGTTCTTATCAATATTTTATGCTGATTTTCTTTTATGTAAGCATGTCGAGACAAATCGATACACCGTCGATACATTAAAATCAACTGACGAGACAGTTCCGAATATATCGTGACAAATTCATACTATGTCGAGACCATGCAGGTACTGTCTGAACAGTTCCTACAGTGTCTGGAAAAGTTTTGGTATTGTCGAGACAGCACAAACAAATCCAAACATCGTAAAAACAGTTCAGACAGTGTCGGGACAAGCTCAGATATTGTCAGGACTGTTCAGACTATGCCGAAACAAGCTAAGCCTTTGTCAATACAGTTTCAGACTGTATCGAGACAAGCTCAGACATTGTCAAGCCAGTTCGGACTGTGTCGAGACCATCTCAGCCATTCTTAAGGCAGTTTAGACTGTGTCGAGACAAACTCAGACATTGTCAAGACAGTTGAGGCAGTATTGAGATAATCTCAGACATTGTCAAGACAGTTCAGACTGTACCGTGACAAGCTCAGACATTGTCAAGACAGTTCAGACTATTTCAAGACAAGCTCAGACATTGTCAAGACAGCTTAGATAGTGTAAGTTCAAGCTCAGACATTGTCAAGACATTTCAGACTCTGTCGCGACAAGCTCCGACATTGTCAAGACAGTTCAAGCTGTCATGAGACAAGCTAAGACATTGTCAAGACATTTCAGACTCTGCCGCGACAAGTTCGGACATTGTTAGGAAATTTCAAACTGTGCCGAAACATACTCAGACATTGTCAAGACATTTGAGAGAGTGCCACGACAATCTCATACATTGTGAAGACATTTCAGACTGTGCCGAGACAAGCTCAGACATTGTGAAGACATTTCAGACTGAGCCGAGACAAGCTCAGACATTGTCAAGACAGTTCAGACAGTA
>MJUT01031671.1:11863-31814 GCA_002080005.1 Gigantidas platifrons
TCCTCTTATCATTTATATTAAGTAATGTAGTAGTCATGACACAGGACAAGGAATTAGTCAACAGTAATACATACCCTCCTCTTATCATTTATATTAAGGAATGTAGTAGTCACGACACAGGCCAAGGAATTAGCCAACAGGTAGACCATAACATACTTCCATCGGAGTAATGATTGTTCATCTGACAAACTACAATATTAATTGTAATAAATGAATAATTTCATAAAATTCTTAACGGCATGTTATAAAGGAAAATAAATGTCATAAAAGTAAGTATGCTAACATATGCTCAAAATTTTGGCCAGCTCAGCTAAATTTGATGCTTTAAAGTTTGTCTTGGAAATATGACTATGATAACCACATGTTTATAACAATTTACAAGGCTTTCATACAGTAATTTTGTTTAAATGTCTGAACTATTATAAGCAGAACATAAAAAGTTAGGTTGTGAAATCATAATTTGCCAAAAGAATTATGTGACCTTCAAAACTATGATAATAGATATATGTTATATGTATATTTTGTTGGAACATCTGTATCATTGTATCATGCCAAGTCTGTTGTGTAAACACTATCAATGTCATGCACCATCGAGTAGTGATGCAAGTTACGTAACTGACAAAACATCTAGAATGAGTTGTATCCAATGGTTTAAATACCACACATTTCTCTATAATACATTCTTAATACTAGATAAAATATATTTCTTCAAGGGGCTTCAATGTGGTCGTGATCATATGGTAGTTGGATTTACAACTACCTCTGCAATCATTACATATCACCACTAAAGTTGTGAGTTCGAACCCCATTATGTGATAAAGCTCGTCAGTGACTTGCGACAGGTCGATGGTTTTCTCCGGGTACTCCGGTTTCCTCTACCAATAAATCTGACTGCCATCATATAAATGAAATACTGTTGAAAGTGGCATTAAACACCAACCTATTTCTTCAATAAACACACATAGGCCAGACACTAAAATATTATGTGACCTTCAAATCTTTGACGACACAATATCTTTCCCCAATATTAATCCATAGGTTAAGCACCAAAATAGTACAGGACATTCAACTCTATGAATAAACAAAATATTTCCCGAATATAAAACTACAGGTTAGACACCAAAATATTACATGACATTGAATGCTATGAGTACACAAAATATTTCCCGAATATACACCCATAGGTCAGAAACTACAATTATATTAGGTGTAGCTCTTTAGAAAAGGAGGTTAGTTGCACAGTCATTTTTTTTAAGTGGAAAAATAGTTCTTCGATATGTTTTCTATCTGCAGCAGGTCTGCTGTTTCCTCCACCAATAAAAGATCACCAATCTACATGTATTATCTTCAAAATATATCCACAATTCATGCGATACTGGCACAATATTGGGCAAAAGTTGACCAGGAATAAAATCATGATAACTAATGGGGTATCTATGTAGCAGAAAAAAATAGGTCTTTATCATTTATACATTTCCTCAATATACAGTCAAACATTTCTTATGTGACCTTCAAATGGAATAGGGTCACATAAGACAGGTGGTCACTAATTATAAACACAGGTTTATTTATTATGAAATACACTGTTAAGGGAAATAAGAATTAAGGTCACATAATACAAGTTATTGCTTAATAGAGGTGGTCACTAAAGAAGGTTTGATTATATCAGGTGTATTACCCTGAATAAAGTGATTTATAAAAATATGAACAATAAATGGGTGAAACAATCTAAAACATTATGCTATGTCTCACATTCCTTTGTGTTCTTCCAAGACATTTTTCAGTTGATATATTTTTGTTACTTTAGAACGCTCTGCAATTTTATGATTAATCTCTTCATTATCTGTTTTTTGTATGTGTTTTTACATGAAAACATGTCTGACCCAATGTGTTAATAGGTACAAAACTACTCTAATTCTCTCCTCTGAGAATGCTTTATCTAGAGTTAAAACTTACTTTTGATTATTACCAAGAATTTTGCCTACAACCAGATTTGATATTCCAATACCGATCATCTGTATAGATGTTGTCAAACCCATCGCAGTACCAACTGTAGCTTGACTAACAACAAGCGGGATAGAAGGCCACATGCTTGCCTGTAAAATATAGATTGAATATGCATAATTAGCTTTTGATAATGAGATTGGACAAATCAATAATTGATATTTTAAAGCAGTCTTGCATTGCTGCTATGTCCAGCAAGTATTGATATCTTAAATCTCAAATTTTAGATTTCAACTGCATATAAAATTTACTGAGAAAAAAATGAAAGAATTGGACCTTAAGAGATAAATATCCCAATTTCCAACTAAAGTAAACAAGGGCATAACTGAGGGATTGCAAAAGCCAAAATAGCCAAGATTGAATGCAGTAAAACATTGTGTAAAATTTCAAAATAATTGCCAAGGGAAACTGAAGTAAAAATGACATCAAAAATAGTAATGGACCAGAAGCTGAACCATGGTAATTATGCATTGTTTTTACTTTAGAATTCAAGATTACTTGTCCTAAATTCAAATTTTAGTCTAACTAGATATTTCCATTTTGTTTACATTCAAATATCACCCATTAAAGTCAAATATAAATAACTTAATAAACTTACAGCAGCAAATGAATATGTTATTCCAAGCCATAAAGTTGCTACCAGTGGATAAACATAGGTAAACGCTAATATACCAAACACAGGTATGGTAAGTAAGGCACAAGTCAAGGCTAGGATTCCCCTTAGTCCTACAACATCCTACAATAAAGTTAATATTTAAAATCAATGATTACAATAACTTTTTTAAATGATAAGTTATGTAAAGAAATGTATTCCTTTTGGTACAACATACTTTTTGTTTAATCTACATATATTTGTTTAATCTATATATATTTGTTGAACTTTCTTTATTGTAATCAATTTACTTTAATATAGTTTAGTAACCAGTTAATCAGCCCTGTTGATTAGTTGCTACAGAGACCAGATGACTTGCATATCAAATACCGAGTAAATTACATTATACATTTTTTTAATTATTACAGTACATTTTTACAATAAAAATAGATAGTTTTAATTAAAATAAAATGAATTTAGTATAAATAAACTGCTTACAATTAAACCTCCCAAGAATGGTGACAATATCATAGAAACATCATATACAGCACCGGCTAAAATAGACGATGTCCTCTTAGTGAAGTGATATTTATCATTGTACTTCTGGTAAATAAAGTCACTGAAAATAAAAAATTATAGTAAATTACTTACAATGGAAATCATTTTGTTTTGTTGGATAAAAATTTAACATATGCTTAATATAATATAAAATATTATATACCAGATCAGCATTACAGGCAAATGTGGGTAGGGTAATAGTGTTAAATGCCATTTTCAACAATACTTTGGTCAGTTTTATTGGTGGAGGAGTACCTGGAGAAAATTACTGACCTGCTGCAAATCACTGACAAACTTTATCACATAATGTTGTATCGAGTACACCTCGCCATGTGCATAGACAAATGAGAGCCTCTATGGTAATCCCTCACACATAAAATTTAAGTATACCAATTAAAATTATCTATGCAAATTTAATTATTACTAAATAAAAAATTGTAAATACAGTAAAACCTGTCTAAACCAAACTCAGTATAAAACCTGTCTAAACCAAACTCAGTATAAAACCTGTCTAAACCAAACTCAGAATAAAACTTGTGTAAATCAAACTCTCAATAATGGACTATTGTAGGAAAGCTTGGCTAATTCAACCTGCATAAACTGAACACCTGTCTTTTTCTAACACAAAAGTTTATCCCACGGAGGTTCAGTTTAGACAGATTTGATTGTATGTCTTTATTTATAGAGTTATTGAAAACTTTAAAAAGTTGTGTAGATTGATAAAACAACTCATTTTTATATATATATATACCGGTAATACTGTATTTTTACACTATTCTTTGTTAATGAAAATAATAAATTGTACATTGAAAACAAACCTTGCGTCTGCTACAAATGGGAAGACACCATTATAGAAGAACATGATGGTTAAAGCTAATAGCCAGTATGACAGGGTGAAGTGTTTTATGTCTGTCACTTTCTGAAATAAAAACAATTTTATATTAATATCCTCCCAATTCCTATTATTTGTTTTTTAATTTCTATTACACAGGATGAAGAGCACCAAAAATATTATTTCCTTGAGTTTTGAATGGATTTTCCTTCATAAATATTCATGAGCGAGCATAAGGAAAATGTTTTATGTCACTATAAATTTGGAATTAACTGCAAGATAGTATAGACATTTAGTTCAGCAATCAAATGATTCATATTTTTCATTTTAAAAGCACCCAAATATTTATTTAAAAATTCCATTGACATCTTATATTATAATAAAACAATTTATCTTCACATACAGCTAAATATTCCAGACAAATCATTGTGAAGTAGCCAAGAACTATTGGAGAGTAATACCACTGTGAAAGAATATGAAACTCACCAACTTTTTAGACTCTGTCTGAAGGTTTTCTTCATCTCCAAGCTGTTTTACTCCATAAATATCCATAAAACTTACTATGAAAGATGATATAAATCCTAAACCACATAACATGGCACCTGTAATTATATTACCAGGTTAATGACTAGATCAATATACTAGTACATAGAATTAAAGCTAGAGTAGATTGATATTTAACACGTTTTTATCCCTTTTATTTAAAACAACAATAAGGGTCAGAATGATAAAATTCAAACTTGGCCTATGTCATTGTGTAAAATATTATAATTAAACTTGAGGACCTATGTTTGAGCACAGAAATTAATAGTTAACGCACAATAGACAAAATGATGGATGACATACACCAGAATTATGAAATCCTATGCCTCACCTGCCCACAATGTCCATTTCAATCCATAAGCATTTTCAAACACCTGAGTGACGAAGAAATTAAGTACACTACCAAGACGTGAAAAGGCCAGAGTGATTCCAAATGCCATGGCTAACTCCTTGTTCTTAAACCAATATGCTGTAATTCTGTTCTGTACAACTGAAAACATATAATAAAACTATAATATTACGACAATGATGGAATTTGACAAGTGTTTATTATAACTCTTAATCACTTTCATTTTCAATGTGTCGTGAGCACTAAATTTGATATCTACGTTTTTATTAAAACAGTCAAATTTAACTGTAAAATATTGGATTTTGGCTTAATGCCAAATATTTACAGACATATATTACATTTAATTTTATTTCTGAATGAAATTATTATTACAGATACAATGTACTAATATTATCATTACAGTAGTCCCCCTTTAATAAGGTCAGCCTTTCTGCAATGAATAAGTTACCTTATTAGAAGGGTGGACTCTCTTAAGGAGGACAATTTAGTTGTATTTAATAATCTCATCATAGTCAATTCTATAGGCGGAAGAAACTTAAATATTCAGAAAAAAATCACTTATCTGTAACAAGTAATTGTCAAACTACAATTTGCCACAGTCAGGAATCAAATCTTTGGAAATGAAATCTGAGCCTAATACCCATTAAATGAAAAATACCTAAATGATTCTTTTTAAATGTATGAGACTACTAAGATTTATATCTAAGTGACAAAATAACAAAGGTTACAATTTAAGACATTTGTATTTTCAATGTCAAATTTTGTCTGTTAGTCATTAAATGAATTAAAAACATGTTTTCATTGAAAAATTACTTGTTAGTGAACCATTTCCAGATCCAAACAGCAGACGACCGATCAACATTACTGGTAACATTGCTGATGTTCCTTTGAAAAATATCCCAACTGCAAACGTTGATGATCCAAGTACACAGAGAAATGAAAACAGAAATAATCCAACTGAAAGAGAAAGCATCAATTGTGTTGTAACAATCATTATCATACCTATCAAGATACTACATCATTAAATTTAGAACACAGAATACTAGAGGCTCCTTGGAGCCATGCAATTGCTCACCTAGTTTTTAATTTGACTTCTACAGTTTATAGAAATGGATGTCACACATAATTTTTTGAAAGTTGGTTAACCAAAATTAATTTCAGCTCAAGTTTCTGAGCAGGAGATTTTGATGTGTTCTTTTTCTAATAAAATGCCAAATTGGTATAAACTGGCTGCAAGAAAAATTATTTTTTAGTGTTTATTTCACATTTTCTAATGCTTATTTCACATGCATTTTCATACTTTGTAGCAATATTATCATAATATCATGTTTATGTATAACAATCACTATTTATACAATAATATTGTGGTGTCCATGTTATATGCCGAAATATGTCCCAAGGTTAGAAGGCATAATGCACGACCCGTAAGGGGAGTGTATTATGCCTTCTAACCTTGGGACATATTTCGGCATATAACATGGACAACACAATATTATTGTTATTATTACTCTGAATGTTTTTGGTGATTTTAAAAAATGAAATTTGTCTAAAATGTATTGATAGTATAAAGATTGGCAAATAATTTTCATTTATATTCAAGAAATATTTAATTTCAACAATAACAATGAAATGTCAAATATTTAATTCCCAAATCTGGAACTGGCCTTTGTTTTTGACAGATGACAGCATCAACGTTAAAGAAAAACGTATAATACATTGTTAATTGTACACTGTTAAAAGCACTCATGTGATCCCTTTATACCCTGCCTATTTAAATTACGTAACATTGTTCTAAGCTCCACCCTAAGGCATATTTGCGTTTAATATGCCTATGCATATTACACAGCGCTTTATATTCTTTGTAAATCTATGTCTGAATAGTAGAATTGCAGTTCTAATGAAATATTTTTACATGAAGAGTAATAATATTCATTATTCCTGGTACATCATGGTAATAGTTGATGTAACTTGTTTGTTTACAGATTTTAAAGACAAATTAATTCTTTAGTTAATATCAAATACAAATAAAAATTTAACTTACTTCTGTTTCCAAGTTTGTCAATCAAAAACCCAGCACCTATCACAACAATTGCATTTCTATAAAGATGATAATCAAATAAGCATAGGAATATACCCAGAATTCATTCTGTTAAAACGTCTTTTATCATATTTGAACATATTAAAATATAATTTATAATCAACCTTAAATAAAACTAGGGCAAAAATAATGTATAAAAACTGGTTTCAGTTAACAGCATAAGTTTCAAACTTGTTTAGCATTTTGATTCAGACCTGGTTTAAGTTTATTGATGAAGTAAATCCACTTTTTTTGTGCCTATCCCAAGCCAGGCCCTGGATTACCAATATCATATGCTGTAGACGTTTGCTTTGTATTCAGCGAGTTGAAATGACAGGAGATTGTTTGTTTTGTTGATATTGGTGGAATAGTTGAACCATCACTGTTTAAATTTTATTTTCATAAATTACAGTGAGTTCAAATGACAGGAGATTGTTTGTTTTGTTGATATTGGTGGAATAGTTGAACCATCACTGTTTAAATTTTATTTTCATAAATTATAGTGAGTTGAAATGACAGGAGATTGTTTGTTTTGTTGATATTGGTGGAATAGTTGAACCATCACCATTTAAATTTTATTTTCATAAATGCAGACTTCTGTGTGGTCTCATATACTAGTACCTTTTTACATTTGCAATATTTTGAATATATTTTTACTTTTCTTCATCAAAATGTTCTCATTTTATGTTTCTTTTGTTCAACTACATGAGATCAAAATGTTCTAGTTTTATGTTTCTTTTGTTCAACTACATGAGATCAAAATGTTCTAGTTTTGTGCACTGTGTCCTCTTAGTAACTAAACAAATGTACAATTACATATATGAAATGTACTTGACTTACGTCCAGGCGTATATAGCATACAGTAGATTATAGTCATCGTCAGACATTCCTAGACATCCATCACATTTAATACAGGTCTCGTTATACTTTGTAGAGTTAACTGTACAGTTAGAAACCTAAAAGTCACACTCACATATCAATACCCAGAACCAACTGGAGACAGATTAACATAAGCTTTTAGCTTCTTTCCGAATCCACATTCTGTAATCCTTGTATATTATGATTGGTTTTATTCATAGTGTTTAACGCAACTTTCAGCTATATCATGGTGACCAGTTTTAGTGGTGGAAGAGGCCGGAGTATCCGGAGAGAACCATCGCCAATGGGCAAGCAACTGGTAAACTTCATCACTTGCATTTGCGAGTCGAGTATGTGCACCCTCTGTATAATTAATGTCTTAATTGTACGATGTTTACAAATGTATTTGTAAATAAGGGTAATAACAAAATTACTGAACACAGAGCAATCTTCCAAAGGGAAATTCAAAACTCATAAATCAATAAACAGACAAAATCAGTCAACAACCGGGTAACTGGGAATCCGCAATGGCCCTGACTTGGTACAGGCATTTCTAAAGAAATGGTGGATTGAATCAGATTTTACGGCGTAGTCAGTTGTGAGTTTGATACACTTCTTCATCTTTGTTACAGCTATGCACATTGTGGGAAATTATAAGTAACTTGTCTCCATCACTAAGAGCGGTTACAGACAAAAATGAAACTATAAACTGGTTAAAGAAATTTCAAAGGGAGATAAATCATATAAGATTTTTTCCAATTTTCCAAATGAAAAAAAATAACAATTTACTTACTCCTGTAAACTGTGCTTGTAAAACACTTGGCATATCAAAACAGAAATACGATCCAAATGTCAACATGCAGTTAAAGAACAGCAACAGGAATCTGTATGATTCTAAAATGTAAATTATATAAGTAAAATGTATAATGAAATCATTTTCAATTCCATCGATTTTTTTAAACAAACCATTAGGTTTGGGCTTAGGTTTATTGTGTTTAACACCACTTTCAACAATATTTGAGTTATATCATGGTGGTCACTTTTATTGGTGGAGGAAACTGGAGTACAAAACATCTACAAATGTACATGGTTTACACAACATATGGTCATGACACCGACAGCTCAAAATCCATGAAACAAGTCATTCAATAATCTGCAAGTTTCAATGAAAAAATCAATAACTAGGATGTAATCAATTTTGTGTGTGAAGAGCAACTTATAAACGTCATATTTTTCTGTACTTTGTACAACAACTAACTTATCAGGATAAAGATGCCTAACCTTATTTCTGAATAGGCAGACTGCGGCTCAACTGAACTTGGCAACCACAATACTGGGTTAGGGGTTAGGGTCATTGTGGTCACCAAGTTCAGTTGATCCCAGACTGCTAATTAATGAGATGTGCACAGACACAGCAGTTTGAGTGCAGTGGGCTTAAGGGCAAGATCGCCTGTCAATGGGAATAAAAACATTCCCACTGACCGCCAATCTTCCCATTGCCAGCATTGGCCAGAGATTATACCCCATGACCCAATAGTTAATATATAATTTCATGCTCTTCAGACAATGCCTGTGGTGCAGGGATACATTTTGTTTCACTGAACACTTTATATATAAGCATGGAGTCAATGTGGGTGTATGGGGCATTAATTACTTGTTTGGGGCTGGACACAACTGTCTGTATTGAGATACAACATGTTTGTTATAGTGTTGGCCTTTTATAAAATTGCAAAAAGGGGGAGGGTTGACAACCAGTGTTAGAAATTGAAACAAAAGTTTAAAACTTACTATCGATAGCCTCCATTCTTACGCTGTAAAATCAATCAATGTGTTGCCTTACAATTTTACGATTTAAACAGTTGTTGATATTATGAGTGTCCAGAGTCACATGATGATGATTTTGGCGTTTAAGTATCAACAAGGATTTATAATTTATATATAAATCCTTGGTATCAAAACTGCGAAAAACTTATCAAAACCACCACCAATGGATCTGTTTAACTTTGATATTTCAGTTCGCTTCCAGGGTTAAATCTGAACCACTAATGCACTAGTGTAAAAATCACAGAACTTTGTACTTTGTTTAAAACAACATTTTTAACAAAAACGCATTCGGAAGTTCTTCAGTGTGTACATCTAATTAAAGTCAAAATGGCGGGAAAGGTGCAATCGCAATCTTTTTTACACAGAGTTATTGGTCCTTACATCCTATATCGGACTTATGACATCCCCTGGACTTACACTTTGTGAATGTATTTGAATATTTGTGTTTAACGCCACTTTCAGCAATATTTCAGCTATATCATGGCGACCAGTTTTAGTGGTGGAGGAAGCCGGAGTACCCGGAGGGAACCACCGACCCTGGGCAAGCAACTGGTAAACTTTTAAATCACTTGCGGCTGCGGGTCGAGTGCACCTTTTTTGTAATTTACAAAGCCGGGCGCGAACCTATGCCGTATTGGTGATAGGCTTATATGAGTTGTTAGATCTAATGCCCTAAATCATTGAGCCACCTGGGCCCTTACACTTTGTGCACTTCTAATTGCAGCAGTCAATAGTGACGACTACCGTTAACCCATATCATTGATTAATCTATGTCTTGACTTAATACAAAATATATAATTAAGTTGAGATAATCATTTAATTGTGAAACATAACTCTTATTTTTGATAAAGATATAACGTCCTTGTTTTTGGTGACCATATAAGATAAGATATTTTATTTACCAATCATGGTCCCATTATGGGCAGAGTCATTATAATAAATTGAATGATTAACATACATAATAATGCACATGACAGACAACAACATGAACAATAAAGTCAAATAGCAGTTAATGCTAAAGAAATGCTACATTTATAAAATAATAGTCAACAGTGACCTGGAAAATAGTCCTAGATATACATGTATAGTTATTATATTACTATACATGTACATTATGTATGCACATCAATGACTGTGGTATTCGAGGAACATTATTGCGGTATATTAAATAATAATAATAAAACGTTATATCTTTAGTTCCCACAAGATGGTTCGAGTTCAGATTTAGCATAATTAGCATAATAATGATAAAAGTACCAGTACAACAGTTCTCCTCGTGACTGATGCATAGTGGTGAAAAAAGACCATTTTGACGGGTATGGTTCGCAGATAGACAAATATTGTAATATACAAAGCTGGAATGAATAGTACTATGAGCAGAAGCATATATGTTTTATATGTGTGTCAAGCCATCACAAAAAGTGAACACAGATAAATTTTCTCGTTATTCAAATAACTATTACAGGTATATCTACAACAGAAAAGGGGTTATGGTTATGGTGTTTATCGGCGCTTTCGACAACATTTCAGCTATATCATGACGGTCAGTTTTATTGGTGGAGGAAACCAGAGTACCAGGAGAAAACCACTGACCTGTCGCAAGTTGCTCAGTGACAAACTTTAATGTTGTATACAGTACACCTCGCAGTGAGCGGGATTCGAACTCACAAAGCTTATGGTTGTAGACACTGATTGCACAGGTAGTTGTAAATCCAATTACCATACGATCACTACAAAGATGTGTCAATGAATACCAATAGTAAAACCGTATCAGAACATGCACGTCAAACATCTTAATCTCTTTAAATAAACGTTAGAGAAACCTGAAGGGGCAATCAAGAATGGACAATCTAGAGACACTGTCAACATTGGGTACATAAGACACGGGACGAAGACAAGCAGAAAAAAAACCCAATAGAAAACCAAAAATGATGAGCAACACGGACCCTACCAAAACGTGCTCGCGAAGAGTAAACAGTTCCTGCTCCTCACAAAGACACCCGCCGTTTTATTTGTTGAATACTTGTTAGCAACTATACTAACCCGTATGGGGTCGCGTCAGATAACCATTCATTCATTTTAGCTGTACATGCTGTCAAATACAAGACTGATAAATAAATTGAATGCATGTGCTCGGTTTTCATTATCATTACATTTGGTAGACTCTTTAAAGATTGGTCATTGAGAATACGACCCACGAATTGACAACATTCTTGATGCCGTTAGATGCTATATATATATACAGTGTATAGATACAAAGGATCATATATTTTCTTAGTATTTTAATTATATTGATAGCATCTATGCACAAGCATTCTTGTTTCTGGGACAAAATCTACAAATTATTCGTATTAAAACGGAGAACAAAATTATTCTTATGCTTTTGGAAAATATAGATCTAGCAATACAGTCGCATCCGTTGGTACTCTATAATAAACTCCGCGAAAATGGACTTGGTGTTTGTAACTAGAGTAACACGACGGGTGCCACTAGTGGAACAGGAACTGTTCACCCTTCCGGTTTTTAGTGGGGTTCGTGTCACTCGATCTTTAGTTTTCTGTGTAATGTTTTGTAGATCGTTGTTTGTCCCTTTTCCTTTGGCCATTGTGCTGTCTGTCTTTCTTCGATTTACAGATTCTGATTACCCTTTTGGTATCTTCAAACTCATCTTAGCTTGTAGATTGTTGGTTCAATCCCAGGTCGGATCAAACAAAATACTTTCATACATATCTGTCATAACGCCTTGTACTCTCCTAACAACCCTTCCGTGATTTTTCTTGCACAGTTTCACCCCATTTCAAAATATTACAGAACTTTAAACATCCGTTATCATCATCGCATTTATTCACACTTTTTTAATTACATTACATTTAAACACGCTTCCGTCTTCCTCTAGTTGTGAGAGTAGTGGGTTGGGAGGGGCCTTGCGAAATAGCCTAGGGTCTCTCTGTCTAAATTCGTCACTGTCTATGTAAAGGTACATGATCGATTGCCATCTTAAAATGGATATTTCGTAATCAGTCAACCAGTAAGTGATAACAATCGTAGATTCTTGTTGTAGCTATGACTTCGATTTGAGAGCAATGTAGCAAGGTTTGAGTATCTTCTGGCTCAATTAATTGTCGTTAAACAACAATCACTCATCCATGCCGCTTGATTGGTGTAACTTTATAAAATCTTGGGTTTGAATAAGAAACTAATATTTTACATCAGATAAGTTTTTTTTCATTACCGAAAACAAATTATATTGTTTTTATTGGTACACTTACAAGTACTTTCAGAAGTCACATATATCTATTATCACCACCAGGGACGTATTCCACATCAGACATTTATGTTGTGAGCTTAGTGGAGACATAGTAAGCTTCTTTTTTGTAAGGTACTATGGGTGCATTTTTTTCTAACCAAAGTTTAGCAAACGTTGTGTGTCGTTTGTTAAAGGCAGTGGCTCCGCGTCCCCGCATCCGGTTGTTGTACGAAATTACCGGAAAAATCCGAAATTTATAATAAAATCGGAATCTCCCGTAACTAATCGGTTCACACCAGGGGCTATGAATTGTTGTCAATTGAACATTAAAAAGATTAATTAATCTCAACAAAATGGATGAACTATATGTTGGTCAGAAATTTGAAACGTTTAAAAATTTAGAAAGTGTAATAAGTAAATTTGAAGAAAATAATTTTGTTCAACTCTATAGACGAAATTCAGAAACTGTGGAATATGCCTTAAAAAGGACACCAAATAGAACATTAAAAAGTGACTTGAAATATGTTAGACTAACATATGCATGTATACATAGAGGAAACAATTTCAGGACAAACTCAAGTGGGAAAAGAGTATTTATGCTACTCTTGCAAGAAAATTTGCACGCAGAGGACAGCTTAGCATGTGATGGTTGTCTGGAATGGCAACACATGAAATGCGCTGGGTTGAAAAATTTCCAAAAAAAATTGTATTGGTTGTGTAAATGTTGTCTTTAATCATGAGAAATGTCGTCTTTTTAACGTACCTATTATTTCTTAATTAAATTATGTTGTCCGTGCTCTTAACATTAAAGTGGTTTTATTTGGACATTTTAAACTTCTGAAATGTTTTAATGTTGATCTATTGCTATTTCTGATTTTAAATATTAACTTGACTTGTTTTACATTTAACGTTTAAATAAAGTTGTTTTGTACTGTACTGTATTTTCTGAAAGTCTTTTCTGGTCCAGTCCATTACTTTGTTTATGTCCTTTGCTTTGTCTTTTTTTACGCGACTTTCGATTTCTTTACACTGTTTCTTGAATATTGGATTGTTATTACAATTAATTTCGTAAAAATCCGTAATTTCGTACAACAACCGGATGCGGGGACTCGTAGCCTCTAGAGGCCCCGCGTCCCCGCATGCGGGGACGCGGAGCCACTGCCTTTGTTAAAAGCTGTGTATTGTTTGTTAAACGCTGCAAAAGTAGAAACAAATACATCGTTTAATCAGAGTTTACTGACCCTGTTTGACCTGATAATATGTATACACATCATGTGATACACATGTTGTTGGTAAATAAACTCGTATCTTCTTTTGTTAGATTCCATCTTTGTTTTGGCGGGAAAATTCCCCGTGTCTATAATTGATCATGTCAGCGTTGAGATTAGAAACAAATACAACAAACGATAAACGACAAACTGTAGACGCACATTTAGCGATTGCATAGTTTGTCAAAGTTTGTGCAAACTTTACAAACGTATGTTAGAAAAAAAATGCTCTCAACGCATACGCGCGTAGTCGTTTGTATCGTTTGTGTTAGAAAAAAATGCACCCTTAATTTTTTTTATTGGCATTGGCTATTTTGCCGGCACCGGCAAAAAATAGTCTGGGGACTATTTTGCCGGTGCCGGCAAAATATGCAGAAAAATGTTAAATGGCTATTCTGCCATGTGAGGCATTGCTATCACTTGGCGTCCGTCGTCCGTTAACGTTTTCACATTTTAATCTTCTCCTCTGAAACAACTGGACCAAATGGAACCAAACTTGGCAGAAAGCATCTCCGCCAACAAATATGGCCGCCAAGGGCAATTCTTGCTTCTGATTGGCTACTGTTAAAACATATTCTTCTCTGAAACTGCTTGGCCAATTGGAGCCAAACTTGACAGGAAGCATCTATGTAAGGTCCTCTATAAAGTTTCTTCGTTTCGTTCCGTTTGGCCAACAAATATGGCTACATGTACCAAGAGCAATTCTTGTTTCTGATAGGCTAATGTTAAAACAATCTTCTCCTCTGAAACTCCTTGGTCAAATGAAACCAAACCTGGCAGGAAGCATCTACGTAAGATCCTCTATAAAGCTTCTTCATTTGGTTCCATTCGGCCAACAAACATGGCCGCCAAGAGCAATTCTTTTTTCTGATTGGCTAATGTTAAAAAATATCTTCTTCTCTGAAACTGCTTGGCCAAATGGAGCCAAACTTGGCAGGAAGCATCTATGTAAGGTCCTTCTTCGTTTCGTTCCGTTTGACCAACAAATCTGGCTACCAAGAGCAATTCTTGTTTTTTATTGGCTAATGCTAAAAAAATCTTCTCCTCTGAAACTCCTTGACCAAATTAAACCAAACTTGGCAGGAAACATCTACGTAAGATCCTTTATAAAGCTTCTTCATTTGGTTCCATTCGGCCAACAAGAGCAATTATTTTTTCTGATAGGCTAATGTTAAAAAAAAAATCTTCTCCTCTGAAACTGCTTGGCCAAATGGAGCCAAACTTGGCAGGAAGCATCTATGTAAGGTCCTCTATAAAGTTTCTTCGTTTCGTTGCGTTTGGCCAACAAATATGGCTGCCGAGAGCAATTCTTGTTTGTTCTGGTATCAGTATTTTCCTTACAATGTTAGTAGGTGCATATTAAGAGGTAATCAACATGCAGACATTCTCAAATCTGCTTTTTTTTAACCCAGGTGAGCGATACAGGCTCAGCTGAGCCTCTAGTTTATTTCCTAAAGACCAGTAGAGGACCTGAGTTTACTCTTTTTCAAGTGATTTACCCTTTTTTCTCCTCTACTGCGTCAGTTTCTACTTTTGAGATCTTTCGGTTTGGTTAATGAATAACCTACTACTATTTACAGATCTTTCCTGGGAAGTAATCATGCTGCTTCTGCTGTTCAATTTGTTAATGACTTTTTTTGTTATCTCAAGACAACCAAAAACACTCCTTATTCTTCTTTTTCATGTTTTGGTTCCAATTCTTTTGCTTGTAGGTTTAAGTGTACATACTATAAGATACATTACTTTCCTATCAGAAACAAAAATTGCCACAGTTTGTCAATGGCTAAGCCTATTAATGGACTCCATTTCAATTCCCAGACACAGTGGGATAAATAGAACTTACTTCGTAGTGTCTCCCCTGTTATAGTCACTCCTATATTTCTTCCATCAGCCTGTGCTTCAAGACACTAAGATGTAAATGATCTTTCTGGAGTTAAATATCGTCTTCTGAATGTTTATCAATGCAAGCTACATAGTATTCTCCATTCCTTCTGGCCAGCAATCCCAGAAATTTCACACTTTCTAGAAGACTGAAAAAATTCGCTACTTTGGTCTTGTTTCACTGACAAGATTTTTGTCTTGTCTTTGCAGATAGTCTAGAAGGATCTAGATTAATAAGACCCCACAGACAAGGGAGGAGGCTTATCCAGTTTCTGCATCAATGGGAAATGATTACCACAGTGTGAATACTGTAAGTAATTTGGGGGTGTGAGGGTTGGAACTTTTTTTTCTTTCTGGAGCATCCTCCTATGTCAACAAGTCTGATTCCTATCTCTAATACCTCAGACTTCTTTGCTTTGTCATAAGAAGTACAGACTAATAAGTCAAATGTTCAAATTTAAGGTAACGTCCTATATTTTGACCCTTTATTTGGTATATTTATAATTCCAAAATGGTTATAAATACAGAAAATATTCAGAAGAATCTGTCGACTAGAAGTTATATTATCACAAGGAAACCATTCTGTCTACAGGTGGAAGACGATAACAGCACCATAACATAATAATATGACCACAAATGTTTTTGCTAAAAATTTGCAGTCGTATAATTATTAATGTGTTCGAGATGTGACAATGAAGCTTTGTTATGTTTTGACTGAAAGAGTTCGATGACAACTAAGGAGCATAACTCCCTTCAAAAAGTTAACTGATACTATTATTGGTCAAACTGAATAATGATATGTCACAGACGCCTAGAATTATTACTTCTAATCATCTGACATTGAAAAAGGATAAAAAGTGCAGTCCACAGCCACATCCTAGATTTTGACCTTAATGGAAATACAGAAAAATGAAATCATTATAAATGATTGGTACATAGTGATGCCATAATTAATAGCTTTGTGACTCCTTAAGGGGCAAGGGTGGCTCTATGAGTTAGGTAGTTGGGTTACCCAACAACTCATACAAGCCTATCACCAATACGGTGTGGGTTCATGCTCGGCTTTGTAAATCGCAAAAAAGGGTGCACTCGACTATCAGCCGCAAGTGATAAAGTTTACCAGTTGCTTGCCCATGGTCGGTGGTTCTCTCCGGCTTCTTCCACCACTAAAACTGGTCGCCATGATATAGCTGAAATATTATGCCACGTAAAACACAATAAAATAAACCTTAAGGGGCACAACTTCTTTGAAAGAGTTGATGGATTTCATTATTAGTTAAAACTCGATAGCAATAAGTCACCTAACCTAGGATTTATAAAACTTTCAAAATATCGAATAATTCCTCAGCTATATCTTGACAAGAACAGATTATTGTTGATGAGATGATGATATCTGCTTTGTACTACATTAAAATGTTTAGTTGGATTTTTATCATGTAAGTTCAATGTAACAAGACCTGTTGCCCCACACCGATGCAAACCCAATCTGTCGATTTTTCACACTTTTGGAAGATATCACTGATTATTAATATAGACTTGTGTAAGGATCTTTTCACCTCAGTCAATGCGTGGTCTCCAATGATTCTTATAATAAAAGGGAATTGCCAAGATGAAATGCATCTAAATATAATTTGTTAATACATTTATTGTGGTAATAAAGGTTGTTTTTCACCAGTAGAAGTGTTAACATTGGCTGATGTATTATTTACTGTGTCAGGTTCTATAGTTCTTTCTGCCTCTAGCATCTTACTTTCCATCATCTGTTTTCTACTTCGATTCAAAACACCTTCCTGCAAAATAGTTTTTTTTGGCAAATTAAATAATATTTAGTATTTAATTTGTTTGTTAATATTGTGTTCAGTTAATCAATGAAATTAAAACCTTCATGAAGAAATTACTGTATTAAAATTGTAAAATTGGATGTTATCTGGATTTCAAGCATATCAAAAACTATCGGGATATCAGTATTGAAATAAAAATTAATTCATTAGGCCACACCAAAAAAAATTCTTGTTCTTCGGATTTTCCAGACAAAAATAGTGAGGCGGCGAGCGATTTTTTTTTTTATGAAAATGATGAATCGAAAAAAAATTTCCCGCAAAAGGAACTAGTTTTCATTGGCTGTGTCCAGTATATATATATGATAACTTGAAAATATTGTGCAAAATTATAATGTGTATCCTCCTGGCTAAAACACTTTGAATGGAAACCACTGTATGAACAACATGGCGGGTGTTGTACAAAAATCAAATCAAATATTTATTAATCTAATCATGGTCCCACAGGGGGCAGTTACATAAATATAACAATTATGATTAATACAGTAAACAGTACATTGCTATAAACAGTAAATATCAATAATTTTAATTGATAGTATGCTCAGTAGTGATCAGGGGGTGTCATACACAGTATATGTGGTACTATTGTACCTGATCTCTGCCAAAGTGCAATCCAGGAAATTCAAGAAGCAGGAACTGCTAACATTTCTGAAGCACCAGAGTTCATCCAGTTTTTGTAGGGGTCTGTGTTGTCTTCTTGTGTCCCATTCTGTTTTTGTCCCCGAATTTAGCGACGACCACGGTAGGGGAGATAACCAAATCTTACCCTATTCCCAACAGGTTCTCAAATAGGTGCTTGGAAGTACGGCTTATTACACTGTAAGTCTTAGTTTCTTAAAACGTTACTTGATCGAGATCGGTAGACCTTATGTAAAGGAAGATGTAAACCCCCTTTCAACAACTATGAGTCAAAAGTAAACATGAAAGCACGTGGGAAGTGACGAAAATCCTATTCATTCTTTAATTTCGCATAATACATTCCCTTTATTGCATTTTTCTGATAGATTTGAAAGTATGTCAACTATTCATTATATCAAAACATGATTTTAATTCCGTTCTTGGTTGATAAATGACGAGTATCGTCTAAGCGATTACATGGTTGCAAGGAATATGGTAATCAAAGGGAGATAATTTTCATCTTCCGGTTTACAATTTTGCTATAGTCGAGTGTAGTTTTTGAGGTATTTTTCAGTATCTTGAGCTGGATTTTTATGCATTGAGCACTGTTCGCCTACAATTTAAGTAGAACAAAGCATTTCTTCCCTAAAATATACGTTACAATGATTGTTAAAGCTGATGACTAAGAAAAATGATGTCCTGATTTTGACAGATTAAATATTTTCACAATTATTTGCTCATTTGCAAAGATTTAAAAAATAATTAACTTGAAGCATAGTATTTTATAATTTTAGGAATTAAAGTTAAAAAATAAAAAAAAGTATGTTAATGCAGCAAGCAATTTGTCTAATTTTACTAGAATTACATTTTCGTAAAGGGAGATAATTCGGTTTTCAATTTTTGATTTAATGGGAACTGCAAAAAAAAAGGTTTTAATCTTATTTTTCAGACTTCAAATGGTTAAAGTTAAAAGCTGAGGACTAATAGTGAATATTGATATGCATATTTTACCTAATTCAGTACAACTGTCTATGTGGGAGAGTAGGAACAGCTTTTTCAAACATTTGTGAAAATGAAGTCTTTTAATGTGCAAAAAAAGATTTTTCAAAGGAGCATAACTTTTTTATTTTTAAAGATATCTTGAAAAGGAAAAGAGTTGTGTGCTTCTGGAAATAATGTCTGTGCCTTTGTATGGTTTATTTCATTATATTATAAACATTTTGAAAAGCCTGGTTGTTGCTACCGAATTTCCTGTACTTTGATGAAACTTTCGTTTCTTCCTTTTCCGTAAATAATTGTACTGTACATGTTACTACACTGGTTATGAGAATTAAGATATTGTATCTGCCTATGAATGATCCTTTTGATTTATTACAAGATACCAACAGTCTTACATTATAGGAGATATCAAAAGAAATCGGGATGTAAACATTTTATTACAAGGCTTCACATTGAAAAAAAA
>MJUT01031671.1:52185-87204 GCA_002080005.1 Gigantidas platifrons
AATTTGTACTTGCTTATCTCAATCACTATTTTGTTTAGATATTTCCCCCCTTATTTACTTATTGTCTCTTCTTCCTATATTGCTCCCAAATTTCCTTTATTCAATTATAAATATATATACTGAAAAAGAGTTAATTCATATTGATATGGTGGACCTCACTTAATTAGTGATTTTTATTTCATAATTTCAGTTTACATGTTCAATGTTGTATATATTGTGTGTTAAATGTAAGTTCAGTCTATCCATCATGCTATGCCAATTCATCATTATTAATATTATAAATGATAACAGCTTAAATATAAAGCCATTTGGCTATTCCAAATCATATCATACCTACTAACAAGGTAAGAAAAAAGAAAAAAAGAAATATTTTTTTGGTGGTTATGATTCTGCCATTACTATATATGTGTTTATGCTTGGTAATTAAGTGAATTGCATGTATACATGATGGGTAGATTGCTCTATGTCTTATGTAAATTGTTTTCTAATTGTTCCATCTTGTTGGAGAGGATTTGTATAGGCATAGCCTGTTGTCCAATCCTATTGATTTATCAATAAAATATTTGAAATGAAAAAAAAAAAAAAAATGAAATGAAATGAAATTGCCTTTAATTTTATTTGTAAAAATAAATAACATTTAAAAAAAAATTCCCTTCAAAGAGCCTCTGATTTACAAATTATTAATATGTCTTGAACTACATGTACATGTAACCTGTCATCCTATTTTCTGTTTTTTTTTTACTCCAGACGGATCAGCCAATCAGATTGCAGTATTTGCATCAAATTAAATTATAACATAATACACAAAAAGTGTTATTAGGTTATTTTCAAAGTCACAACAACAACTTTTATTTTGTCAGCCACGACGCCCCAAAGGAGCAGAACAATTACAATGATAATTAAAATATGCAATTGATTACATTGATTGGAGAGTTACATGTATCTTAAGCTGCAACATGCCAGTAATCCCAACCTATCTCCAGCCACGAATTAAAGATTCATCTTTCTTATTCTAGGGGTTGACCCTGTGCTTGTGTCAAACAATGTTTCAACAAATCGAATAACAACCCTCTAGACTGATCCAGTGCTTGTGTCAACCAATGTTTCAGCAAATCAAATGACAAACTCTAGACTGATGTTTTTATTAACTAAAATCCACTCAATCAGCACATGTTAAGATAAGATAGATGAGATAAGATCAGTTTTATTTATAGTCGGCATAATAAAATAACAATACAACACAAGCCCTAGTGGGCTTTTTAACTTTTTTTTCTTGGGCTAATAACTAGTATTTAGGAATGAGAAGAAAATTATTTTATGAGATCGTTCACACTACTGCTGTTACTGCGATGGTCTTTGCATATTCAGTGTTATTTAATGTGGAAATTCTGTTTTCAGTTAAAAATAATTACAAATTTAAATACACATGAAGTTATTACCAAAATTGTGAAATTAAGTACAAATACAGTAAACATATTGGAAGTAAGCATTGCAACTTGTTTCCAAAACAGAAACCAGATAACATACATGTATATAACTCCATCTAACATTTTAGTGACTAAGCTAAAATTAGATGCAAACTTAGTGCTAAGAAATATTGAAAATATCAGAAAAAATACATTCTCGATGTGGACGAGTAGACTTGTGAATTTTAGGGGCATAAAACTACTCATACTGGTGAGTGGTGAAGTGGATATTTGCATTCCTCCATCTCTATATGTAATAGAGATCTAGTCTTAAAATGTGTTGAACATCGTTTGACCTTTACAGGTGGAGCAGGCACCAAATGCACTATTTTTCATACATAAAACTCAATCCAGTCACTTCCAAATTCTACCTGGAACACTATGAAGTTATCGATGAATATCCTACAGTCATTGCTATAATGTCTTTTTTGCACATGTATTTTGTGTTTTTCAGAGTCTGAACATGAAGATGTAATATTATATATAATTTAAAAGATAGCAAAATGTATGACACTCCTGTCAGCCTTCAAGGCTGTTGTGTAGACTTTATATGCGACAACTTGGAGGCACTATGTGATGTTAACCCTATTGATTCGCCTCTCCCAAAAATGACCTTTAAAGACCCAGATGTGTACTTTCATGGTGATTTATCAGAACAGCTTCTTACAAAACTATGTGATAAAGGAAAATTGACTGATGAAACCTTGAGCTTATTTAATCCAAATACAACATGCTTAAAAAGGGTGTCCATTCATGATTCACAGCTCAGTACAAAAGGGTTAAGAACCTTACGTACACATAGAATTTCAGATCTAGAGATCAAGGGATTACGTACTGTCACAGTAAATGATGTCATTGGTTGCTTGGGAGAATGGACACTTTCACATTTAAAATCACTCAATGTCACACACAGTACATTTATGAACAGTACAAACTTTATAGTAGTGATATCATTGACAAAGCTACAGAACTTACAAAGTTTAAATGTTAGTCACACTGAATTTAATAATCATGGTCTGGAGATAATTGCAACAGATTTACCTGGCCTTGAACACTTAGATATTTCTAATACAAGAGTTACAGATATATCGTCTGTTAGAAAATGTAGAGATAGACTGAAATCATTGTCAATCTACAATATACGTCCATTAAATGAGGATGAAGTTATTCCAATCTTGTTTGAGATGAAACATCTAGTTCACTTGGATATATCAGAGGATCCATCAATTCAACCATTTTTAAACTTGCAAAATGGACGCTTTAAAATAAAGGCTTTATTATCAGATCCATGCTGCCTACCATGCTTGACATCATTGGATATTTCAGGGAAAGAAGGGGCCAATGAAACTATGATCAGGTGAGTGGGAGTAGGTTCTTCAGCAATGTGCATAGCTCATACATATACCCTTAAATGAGTGTTCAAACATCCACAGTACAGTCTTCAACAATGAGCATAACTTGTATCCAGTACCTAATACATGTAATGGTCCCCAACCAGCAGTTGAGCCATACTCTTTATTTCTGTCAATATGCACTACATCTATGCATCTTTATAGTTCCAATGTTATTCGATGAATAGATGCTAGGTTATCAATAAACAAAATATGGGTGAAGTAATCTTACAAATACCCCCATCATTGTGCCAGACATCACATAGAGAGGTTTCACATTATCAAATACACACAAAAACCAACAACAAGGCTTCCATCTGGTAAATTAATAGTGAAAAAAACTAGACAGTTTGATATAGTTTGGAGTGGACTGACTAATTAGATGGACTGTATAAAATAAATAACATCTAAAAATTGCAAGTTGAAGGGAGTGTGAATATTGAAACATTCTATCATGCACAATAAGTCCACAACTGTTTAAATAAGAGTATGGGCCTTAAGCAATTGGAAATTGCTTTACTAATTCCACACTGCACAAATGACAGATTCTGATAATCAATTAGTAAGAAAGAATATGAATGTAAATGAATATGAGAGACTATCCAACATACATGTAACACTAGACAAAAATAAAAGTAAAGGAACTGTGCAGTGTGTACTTTAATTGCTGTTCTAAACCCCAGGCACTGTATGTTCTTCAACAATGAGCTCAATTTGTACCCTATAATCACTCTAGCCTCTAGTTGTCAAATTGACAATACTCTTTACTTATGCCGATTAATACTACATTTGGACCCCTTTATTGTTTAGATATTATTTGGTGTATAGAAGTCTTTCCTAAAGTCTCCCTCAGAGAGAATTAGGTAGACTTCAGTACATGACTTGGAGATTTCAAAGACAGTTGCTTTTTTTAACTGAGCATTATTTTTAATCAAATGTTTCATTTTATCTTTACACATGTTAATGTTCTCATATTCTCCGTCAGTTTTATTGGTGAAGGAGACCTCAGTACCAAGAGAAAACCATCGATCTGCTTCAAATTACTGGCAACTTTATCTCATGAAGTTGTATCGTGTACACCTCGTTATGAACGGAATTCAAACTTACAACTTTAGTGTTGATAGGCACTGATTGCAAAGGTAGTTGTAAATCCAACTACCATATATTAATGGATATATACATGTGTACATTGTACCATACATAGTATTTTTGTTCTCTTTGATCTCACATAGACATATGTTTGTCTTTTCAGGGACTTCCTAGATACACACAAAATGAGATTTCTAGGTGTAGCTTTGACACCATATTGTGAATATGAGATGCTTGCTGATGAGAAAAACACAGACATAATAGTTAGTATCATGCTTTATCACTAAGGCTCCATACATGTATGACACTATTACAGAATTATAGTACTTTTTTAAGTGTTCCACCTGAATCTACCACATCAGTAGTGATCCACATAATGGTGTAATGCATTTCATGCTCACCTTGAATGTGGTAATTTGTGGATTTGAGCCCATCAGAGATTATGCAATTGGTATTTGCTGCATCTCCGCTATTAAAAGCACACAGGGTTAAAGAAGACCGATAAGAGCAAAGTCTGGTTGACTCGGAATTAGATTAATATTTCGGAGTGGAGCTAAATGTCTTTTTATGGACTATTGTTTCATTTAGCTAGCACTAAAGATATACAACTAATGGGGAGCAGGACAAAAGCCCCCCCATAAAAAATTACTATATGAACATTTTTATTTGTATTAATATGTATAAATGCTAAAATTGTAAAATTTGTGATTTAATTTTATGTACTTATAATAAAATGTATAAATACTGGATGGAATTGTAAAATTTATACATTTATTTTGTTTTTTAAATTATATTTTAGTCTTAAGTTTGAATAAATTGTATAATCAATTAGTTATAATGCTGTTTTGATCTTTTAATAATGTGCATAATTGCTTATTTAACTATAATAATTTGTTTGAAATTGAAAGGTATTTAATTGAAACCATTTAATTTTTTGTTTTCATTTCAATAGAAGTAAACTTTGAGTTGTTTTTCATAATTAATTTTGACCAAACAAGCACACAATATTTCATCATTAAAATGAAAACAGTTGTCAAATATACACTCTTTAAAAAGAAAATGTATCTTAAAATATTCAATTTTTCTTTTTAAATAGTGTATAACGGGCAGCTTTTCTCATTTCATTGATGAAATTTTTAATGTTTCTGGTAATAAAAAACAAAGATAAAGAAAATACAAAAACAATATGAACCATTTAATACGCTTGAACAGAACTTCCAGGATATACCAAATAAAAATAAAGAATATTTCGTATTTTCTGGTGAAGCCACAGGTAACATTTTCCTGTTCACCTGGGCAGGTAAAAAATACATGTACAGGAAACGATTATTAATTATTAGTGTTTGATAACACACTAGCATGTACAATGTAATACAATTGAGAAATCATTTGAAATATTTCTTTATGAAAAGATATCAGAATAAATAGGAAAATATTTGTAAAATGTAAATTATTTGTAGTAGAGAATTATTATTATTGTTTTTTTGTCATGAAATTGTAAGAGACATTGAACTGAAAATTTAAAACAGTGCATAGCATGCATAAAGTTATAATTTTGTATATGTTCCTTTCATTTGCATCAATTTATGCAGAAAAAATATTTGCATTTAAAAAAAGATAAACAAAAAAATATTAAATATGAGAGGCTCAGAAATTTAAATTATGAATTTACTCATGTCACAGTTTAAAAAATAATTTAGTTATATTTTAACTTACATTAAATATAGTTTTGCTGTCAAAATTCAAACCTTACTGGATACATTTAAAAAATCAAAATATATTGATAATTGTGTAGTTACAGTCATGGAACATAATTATTCACCAGCCTCGATTTTTTACTATATATTTCATATAAACCCACATTTTTTTCAAAAAATTATTTTAAAGATATCTCTGGGCAGATTTTGATGCAATTTATTTCAAGACATGCAGAATTCTTTGAATTTTATTTGTTTATCTGATAGTAATTTTTGTCTTTAAATTATAAGAAATAAAGGCAATCTGACGGAAAATCGTGCTAAAATAAACAAAAAATATTTAAATGTTTCTGCTTCTTCTGGTGCAAAAATGATCAAAATCTGTTTAGAAACATGACTTCACAATAATTTTTTTTTGAAAAATGTGGTTTTATATGAAATATATAGCGTAAAATTGAGGGTGGCGAATAATTATGTCCATGACTATGTTAATTGCATAATTTTCTATGACAAATAGGCTGTGTAATTACAGATTTTCATAGATATAAAGAAATAAAAAAATACCTGAAATAATTAGCTCTGAAAGAGGTGTTTTTAAAAGATATATTTAATGTAAAAAAATCAAAATTTAAATAAATGAGAAATTAAGAAGGAAAGGGTTTGGGATAATCTTTTATTTATTGTTTTCTAACTAGATATATTGTTCAATAAACAACTCTTTACATGTTTATGACACTCACTACAGCATTTACAGGAAACAATTAAAAATTAATTTTATATGGATTATAAATTTATGACAAAATATTCTTGCATAAAAAAGTTTTAAGTTTTTTTTACATGTTAAAAATGGCATTGTTTGTGGCAAAATTAAAAATTAAATAAATTTTTATATCATGTTTATTGACAAAAGTTATCAAAATAGTTTCAACATACAAAACAATATAAAAGTGCTATCAAAACAAATTAGATGTTGATTAAAGGGTCACCGATTAAAGATACTTGTTACTCAAGTCTTTTGATTGATATTAAAAAGAAGTAAGGTAAATAATAGAATGTAGGAAAAAAAGTCACAGGATAAAAAGTCATGGATAAAAAGTCACAGGAAATAAAGTCACAGTTTATATTTTTAATGAAACATATCAAATTGCAAATGTTAAAAAAATGTTTAATCATTTATTTTTTTACTCAGTTTCATATCATTTAATATTTATATAATATTTTAAAAAATCTTGAAATTATATTTGTTTTTTTTTATGTCTGTAAAGTTTAAAATTAAAAAATTATGAAATATTCAAATTTAATTTTTAACTTTGCATTTCATATTTAAAAAAAAAATACATGTCAAAGAAATTTTTAGTAATTATTTTTTAAAAACAAGGAAGACTTAAATTTCTTAAATGTTTTTCCAACAATTAACACACACACCATGTTCCTGTCATGAGTTAAAGGAGGGAGCCATACATGTATGTCTATGCCATAACATATGAAACACACAAACAGAGGTCACCCTAACCAAGCATGGAGCGAGCCCTGAATAGCTCAGACAAGACAAAGTTCAATCGATAGTCAATGCACAGTGCCAATTAATATCCTGCTTTCGCTGTGTACGCATGCTGTTGGAAATTATCCATGATTATAAATATGAAAGAAATGAATATGGGCTAGTGCCATTCGATCAAAAGTAAATTGAGAAATACAAGTAATTTATGCAAAAAGAAATTCTAATAAGACAATCATGGTCAATGGTTCTTGAATTTCAGGGCATAGAATAAAGTCACAAAAAAGTCACAATTAACACTTGATAAAACAAATATTCATGAGAAAAAATCCTGAAAATTAAATACCCTATAATAATATTCCACAAAATATAACTTTATTGTGACCTTTTTCCTAAAATAATATTGCGACTTTTTTTCCTGTGACTTATTTTCCTACCAAAATTGTGACTTTTTTTCCGTTTACCAAATAATACAATTAACATTTGTTGACTATTTCCCAATAATTATTCCAACAAAATTAATAATACAAAAATATTAAAGGTCCACATGAAAGCTTCAAGGGATTTTGAAAATTCATTACATGAAATTTGTTTCAAATGCTTTATTTTTTTAATGTAATTCCCAATATAAGCCCTAACTTTTTTTTATTTTGTGCATAATTTTCCAATCTTATTATCAATGAAAACATTCATCTGAAAATATTCTTCATATACATGTAACTTATAAAATACAAAGGTAATTAAGTCACCTGTGTGTGTTGGTTTTTACCTGTACATGTAATTAGTCATTTCCTGTTGTATATTGGAACCACAGGTGATACTGTGGAGATGGGTTAATCTTTATATCTTTATTTCTCAATAAACCATTGCAATACATAGGTATAGAGAATTACAAAACTATTTACAAATATATACATGTACAATTACAGTTACAGAAAAACAGAAATGGACACAGGGATTAGCCAGGAGCACACACACCTTCATTTATGACTTTTATCATTTTACATAATTTCAAAAGATCTGATTTTTTCGTTATGGTCATGATATTTTTAAATTTAAGGACATTTGGTCTATTTCTAAAGTAACTTGGGATGAGATTCTTACGGTTTTGCTCAAAGTATCGACATTGTAAAATATAATGAAATTCATCTCCAATGGTATTTGTGTCACAGAGGAGGCATTTCCTATTGTTTATTTCAATATTTTGCCATCTTCCTATTTCAATCGGTAATCTATGATTAGTGGTTCTAAATTTACATAAAATAATGGCATTTTTTGAGTCCAATATTTCAAGATATGGTTCAGGCATAAAATTGTCTTTAAATAACCTGTAAGTTAAGGCTTTTGTGGAATTTTCAGTTTGTGAGTGCCATAGTTGATTATACTGGTCTTTAAGCATTTGTTTTACTAATGAAATAAACCAGTCACTATTTATAAAGGTTTGTGTGTTCCAAATATAGGACAATCCACATTCATTTATAATATTATGAACATTTTTTAACCATGGAAGATTAGCATCATTCACTGTATACATTTCAAGGCATAATCTATATATTATTAATGACAATTTAGATTCTTTACCTAACAACAATTTTGACCAAAATGACAGAATTCTAATTTTTACATCTAGCACAATAGGATATCTTCCTAACTCTCCATAAATCATATATGTGGGCGTCGAATTTTTTAACTGTAAAAGTAGTTTACAAAATTTTATATGAACCCTTTCAATTATCTCTATGTTACCAAGTCCCCATATTTCACAGCCATATGATAATGTGGGTTTTACCATTTTGTCAAATAGGTCTAGTTGACAATTCATCGAAAGACTATGGATTCTACCAAGTTTCAAAACCTCATACATTGCTTTTGTACCTTTGTGAACAGCAAACATCTTTGATTTATTAGAATTACCATTTTTTGCTAATAACACACCCAGATAATTAAATTCATCAACAATTTCTAGTTGTTTTCCGTTAAAGATAAATTTAAGATTATTAGGAGTTCTTCCTTGCGAAAAAACCACAATTTTACTTTTTTCTACATTAACTTTTAGTTTCCAGATATCACAGTAATCACTAAAGGAATCCAACTGTTTTTGAAGGTCAGAAGCAGACTCTGCCATTACAACAGTATCATCTGCATATAAGATTATGAAAAGTTTCAAATACAAATTTAATTTATCTTTTAGTTCTGAAGAGACGGTCTTCAATCCTTCCACGTCACATGTTTCAAAAAAAGTTTCTAAGTCGTTTAAAAATAAAGCAAAGAGAAATGGAGATAAGTTTTCTCCCTGTCTAACCCCATTACTACATGGGAAAAATCACAAAGCAATAAATACCTGGCATTGAATGCCAGGTATGAGGCATGCCAGGTATTTATCAGACTATGCCTTGAGCTGTACTGTATATTGTTCATTTTCAATTTAATAAGCCTTACAATTATTGTAATACATTTTCTTGACATAACTGTAATTTTTTGTTATATTCTTCTGAAATGAAAAATCATTTGTACAAATTCTGAAAAGTTGAATTTGATGTGGCGAAGAAAGAAGAACCAATACAATTCTCAATTACTAAATCAACAGAAGGCTATTTTGTTCTTTCTATGAAAGCAGTTTTGAAATTAAGTATTAGAAGCCAGGGGTGTGGGGGGATGGGGAGATTAGAAACAATGATTTTTTAATTTATATTAGACCTTTCTAAAGAGAACACAAGTAGAACCAATGATTTTGTTTGGAATAATCAGGTAGAACTTTTCATGAATTTTAAACATTTTCTATACAATTGTATTAGGAGTTAATTTGATTTTCAATTTACAGTTTCCTTGCATACACATGTTCTGATTAAGATAATATTTATGATTTTCTGTCTAAAGGTAACAGGAGAAGCAAGCGAGAAGCAGATAGCAGAAGCTTTAAGAAGATATGTCCTGAGAGCAGTTTATGTACAAAAATCCTTGTATACTCTGTTCAGACTTACACAAGTTATGTTGGAACCAAGAGAAGATATTATTAGAGTGAGTGCATGATTTACAGACATGACTTTTAAAGAGATTTTTACATCATTCAAAAGCATTCCTATTTATTTTCAAAAATTACTTGATAGCTGATATGTTTTAATAAATCATGTTATGGTATATATATAATCTTTCAGTTTAAATTATGATGAAATTTTAAGATGGATAAAATTAAATTATTTTCACTTTTGTCATTCTAGAGTTATGTCCCTTGATATGTGAGAAGGAAAATTGATAGTTTCCTAACATTATCACAAACTATATGCTGGATAAAACATGAAGTAAATTATTAAACTTTTTACCCAAGACAAGATTTGGTGTTTTTGTGGTCAGTAGTACCCCACTTATAAGACTTCTCCTACAAAGGGCCACGCTCGATACTGCACAATTATTGAAAAACAGATGTTCAGTTTTGTGCTTCGCTTATTTTCATATTACTGCACACATATACAGTATTAGATGAAGTCCTTTTGTTCAAAGATCCAGTAAATTTGATCTTAAATTCAAAAATAAAATAGCACAACAACATATTTAAGATTTAAGAAAATATATAAAATAAAACAAAGAAACATTATTAAACAAAAAAGCTTTAATAGTTTATTTATCTATTCAGTTCATATTGAAAACAGCTTTGTTCATTCAGTTCCATTACATGAATGATTTTCATGAAGAGAACTAGTTTTGTAAACAGTTTATATTATTTTCAGCTTGTTTTACCAGCAATGAACGGTCATCCTAAACAGTTAGGTGTACAGATGGCAGCTACAGCATGTCTATATAATCTGTCTAAAGGAGAAGTAGGACAGAAGGTACATCCTGCTTGTCTGAAACATGTTGTTAATTCTACATTAGCAGCGATGGAAAATTTTCCCAACCATCAACAGGTATAGCCATTGTTTTTTTTATGTGACTATAGATTACAAAGTAACGTACATTTAAATTTTTATCTAGGGCTTAATGTGCACAGTCTGTTATTATGAAAAACCCATGATGTATTATAAGAAGAAATTGTTGTCCTTAAGATCTAAAATCCAGTCCCAATCATAGATCCTGAAAATAACCAAGAATGTTTTTCATGGGTGGAATCTTGTACAATAGAAACAAGAGTCAGAAAGGTGTCAAAAAGAGTGTTTCCACACAGACACTGTCAGAACAATTCAAAATCAAATATCAAAATTGTAGAAAGAAGCAAAATTGATACCCCTAACATACAACTACTTGACTGCTCACTTTCCTAGCTTGGTACAGGCACTTCAATAAAAAGTAGCGAGGTTAAACTAGGTTTATGGGACCAAACCTCCCCTCTTGGTGAAATGATGCGGTCTTTCAAGTGCTTTCCATATGTTGAATACATAAAAATTAGATTGATTTAAATGGTTTTGGATGCATACAACAGATATTATAATAATAAATTATGTATAATAAAAAAAAAAAATCTATTAAATATGTATTATTTAAAGGGATATTACAATTTAAAAAAAAATGATGATGATAAAAACATTGATATGTAATTTAGTGTACATGACACTGATTGTTCTTGATACTAGTAATGAGCAAGAATTAAATACTGGAAATGTTATGCTTAACAAGAATTTAAGTGTATTTGATATACGACATGATGTATCTGGTATAGAACAAATAGAATACAACATCTGAAGAAATTATTTATAGCAACAAAGTTTAGACTTAATTTGTTAATAATAATATATTATTTGTTACAGCTTCAGAAAAATGCCTTGTTAACATTGTGTAGTGATAGAATACTACAGGATGTGGTAAGTAGAGAGAGAAATAATAAAGTAACAACTAACCAGTATCCTATGTAAATACAGTAATATGTCAAAAGTCTTTCTGCACTAAAATATTTCCCTATATATTTCATATAAAAACAGGATTTTTAGAAACATGATTGTCAAGTCATTTCTTAATTAATTTTCATGAAATTTTCAGCATTGAAAGCAGAAATAAATATAGTTTATTCATCTTATAATTCTTATATAATTGTAGCTCTACTTTTCTATAAAATATATAGAATTTAAACACAAAATTAATTTTTGTTTGTTTGCTATATATAATTACTATATAATCATAGAAAATTGTGACATTAAAAATTTACATTTGTGTTTAAATCATAAATACCTTTCAATAAAATTTCACAAATTATATGAATATGTTGGAATAATCTCTAATTAATTCTAATTTTAAAAGTGAAACAATCAAGAAAATTGGATAAGAAATTACTTTAATAGGATAATAAAAGGTTTTATATGAAATATATTAGTGTGGAAAAACATTTGACCTGTGAATGTACATTCATACAATTAACATTTAAGAATGTACTTTATCTTAACATTAACTTTCATACATGCATGTAAACAGTTGAATATTAAACGAAAATAAAATGAAGTTTAAGTGAGTGATTGTATGTAACACGAAATGATCAATTGTACAGCTATATCATGACTAGAACAAGTTACGTCTGGATGAAATAAACAAATTACCAAGTCTTCTCACATTGCCACCTCAAATTCTTTGTCTGAAATGAACCTCTCTTTTAAACTAAAAGAATGTAGTATTTTGCTACCTTGATTAATAAAGACTATACTTTAGAAGACAGAACTATAACAATTTGTTGGGTTATTGCTGGTTTTCAGCACTTAAGCAATTTAGCAATTTTTCATATATATTTTGACTACTAGACTTAATGGAGGAAGAAAATCTGCCCTGGACAGTAATAACAAACTGACTAGTGAAACCCTCAACTGCTGGAAATTTTCTCCAAACCTTAATACTGGGGGTGAATATAAGGGTACAATTGGGTAACAGGATTCTTGTTAGAATTAAAAAAAAACTTATAAAGTTAGATTAATATTGAACATTATTATTATTATTATTATTATTATTATTATTACAACTAAAAGATTAGATCTGATATTTAACAAATTTGCAATGCTTTTGAATTATATTGATTAGTTAAGAAATCTGTTTATCTTCTGCTATGGATGTGATAAATGATTTAAAAGTAGTTTTATTGGAACAGTAGTTGAGCTTAATATTTGTATTTTGTATTCAGACTTTTGACAGATACAGATGTGCCAGACTTGTTATGGAATGTCTTTGTCAGTTTGGTGAAACATCAATGAACAGAATGTCTGTAGCCATCTGTTCAATATTGGCAGCAAAGGTATTGTGTAGTTCTCATGGGTTCAGAATCACTTAAAATCCATCATCATCGACCGCAACAGCAGCACTTTTATCTGTATGCTAGCTCTTTATATTTTATTTCTTTCCCTTGAAATCAAGACAAAAATGGAACCATATTTTGCATAAATGTTTCTTAATATAAATGTAGATCTATATCAATGTAATGTGCAAGGAACGTTTCTGGAATAACCTTCATCAGGTACCCTCAAGGTCGTATGTGGTGCATAACATTTTATAGGATTTTTAAATCATTTGGAAATTCAACATTGCTGCTTAGCCAATTATACTTTCTGATTCTCAGAAACCATATATGTTATCCAATTGTTACTTTGTACTTTTTTGTCCCTCTATAAAGTTTTGTCTTTTTTGTTGATTCAAAGATGGCCATCACATTGGGACAAAGTTTTAACATATTTTTATTTTTGTAGTCTGTACCATTTATTAATGCATTTTTTATGCACTAAGTTTTGCAAAATGACTACAGATGTTTTACTATATCACATCCCTGTAAAGAACATGACTACAGATGTTTTACTATATCACATCCCTGTAAAGAACATGTATCCTTTTGATATTTCAGATTTCTACAGAACAGACATCAATGCTTGGAGCAAAAGCCAGATATATGAAAAAAATGTTAGAACTAGTCAAACAGAAAGTAGAGTATAAAGTGATTGATATTACCCTCAAGTTTACATTGAGTGCTCTGTGGAATCTAACAGGTATACAATAAAAAAAATAGAACAAATTTTGCTGTTAAGCTTCATCTTTATACAAAGTACACCGTGAATTGTCATGACCGTGAGTAATCATGTGCATTTGATAATTTGATATACCGGTAATTTGAAATATTAGTATTGTTCATATATGTAAGAAGGGGCCCGGGTGGCTCAATGAGTTAGGTCGCTGAATCTAAGAACTCATACAAGCCTATCACCAATACGGCGTGGATTCGCGCCAGGCTTTGTAAATTACAAAAAAGGGTGCACTTGACTCGCAACCGCAAGTGATAAAGTTTACCAGTTGCTTGCCCATGGTCGGTGGTTCTCTCCGGGTACTCCGGCTTCCTCCACCACTAAAACTGGTCGCCATGATATAGCTGAAATATTGTTGAAAGTGGCGTTAAACACCAAAAATCAATCAATCAATCAATCATATATGTAAGAAGAGTTTGTTGTGAAAATAAATCTGATTGCTAAAGCTTTGAATACCGAATGAAATTCATAAATATCTTTATTGATCACAAAAGAGGTCAAACATTCATTCATTTTTTTTAACAAAATTTCATGAATATTTCAGATGAATCCCCACCAACATGTCATATATTCCTGAAGGAAGGTGGTCTTGATCTTTTTATGGAAACATTACAGGTAAGATTTTGAATTAGAATCTGTTGTGAATATGTTATTTTTAGAACGACATTAAATAGACAGTTGCCTGTAATTGATATTACATCTGGGTAGTCAAAAGTCTACTGCTACTTCTCTGAAGCTTAATGCAAGCATTAGTAATGTCTTTGTTTTAATATTAACACCGAAATTTAGAATAATTATTTTTATTTTTAGGGGGAGGGAAAGCAATGGTATATGTATTTTTTCTCTCTCCAAATATTTTGAGAGATCATGTGATATTGTTAGCCAGTTAAAGAGGTTTGATCTCTGACAGTGTTATGAAGTTTTACAATATAGCTAGAGACAGATCCATATAGATTCATTTATTATCTTATAAAATATATTAAACAGAAAATGTGATATTATGAATATTAGTTCAAGTCATTCTGTTTTTATGTAAAATTTAATTTTGCAAAAGCAATACATGTAAAAGATTTTAAAATGTGTAAAAGTTTATTTAAATATTCCTCTTTATACTTTGATTTTTCAAGTTGTTTATGGTTTATAATTAAAACCAATTCCCATTATACCTAGTGCTTTCTACCATTTTGTATCTATATTTTCCACTCCAATAATTACTGTAAGTAATTATTATAGTATTACTGCATTCCAAATATTAGAAAATAAATCTTGAGTAACTGAACAACACAGTTATTCAGGAATATTCTAGCAGATAAGTGAGTTACCATCATTGTTTGGCTATGAGTGATTTATTTTTGATTTTCGAAATGAAAGGGTATTTATGCTATTTATTACGTAGATTTTAAACTTTTGTTTGTGCTAATAAGATGTTTAGAAAATAAATTTGTTTTTTCTTGTTGGATATTGATTGGTACTGTGATGTCACACAGGGATATAGACATTTTTATTTTCACTGAGTGAAATACAGGGTTTTATTTAACTTGGAAATCTCCACATTTCATGGGCATTTATGTAATATATTTTTATTATTAGAATTTAATGTTTTTAATTTTGTATACTTTAAAGATTGTCAGTGAAATGGAAACAGAAACAAGAACACAAGTAGAAACAAAAATTCTTGGACTACTGGTAAGATTTTAATATTTTTGATTTTTTGTTGAAACAATGAATTTCATAAGAGTTACAAAATAGTAATGGTATACTGTGAAAGTACTGTTTTTCGTGAGCATCAATTTTCGTGATTGGTTAAAAATTACAAGTTCGTGGATTCGTTAATTCTTGGATTTTGTGTTTGTACCTAAAATACAAATTTGTGGAATTTATATTTTCAACATAATATATAAGTTTCATTGGGTAGCAAATCTTGGAGAAAGCTTCAATATATTAGACACAGATGAGCCATATAATTATGTAATAGGAAGTGGAACGTGGATATTAAAGTGTTCATTTTGACAGTTGTAGAAAATTCCTGCTTTTGTAAATTTAGCAGAATTTATTTGATCGAATTTGAAAGTTTAAAAAAATCTACTAATATTACTTTATTAGCACGTACACTAGCAATTTCCTTTAATATATATTAAATTCATTTTTATGTCTTACATATATTTACTCTCCATTTTATTTTCAATTTTTGTTTATCACAACTAAAAAAAGAACAATAAAGTTTGATTCTCACTCGTTGTCGTGTCAGCGGGCAAATGTACAGTTCACTTACGGATAATTGATCATTAATTGTTTAAAGAAAGGTAATAAGATATGTTTATTGAAGCAAGGGGGGTATACTTTAATAGAAAAATGTTTATACAACACTTAGAAGCGTGTCACCGTCAGTGTATGGTTTGGAAGTAAATTTGATTTCTATAACTGGAAGTTTTAAAATATTTTCACATATAAACATTTCTGTCATTTTTACGCATGCATTTAAAATCAAATAATTCACAAATATGTTCACGTGGATTATAACCCATTAAAAGGAATGCTTGTACCTATTTCATCATTAAAATTGTCAATTGTACCCTGTGCAGCTGGTCCAGAAAGTCGAGGTCACTTGTGGACAGCATTTATCAATATATCGATGTTGAGTTGCTTCCCAAGTTTAATTGTTCATTGGATTCTTAATTTCATGGATCAGCCTACCCACGAAAATTGGTATGTCTGGGTGCTGATGACAGCTCAAGGGCTCAACCCACAGAGCTGCCTGTATGTCCCCTGGTGGTGTATAGGGGATGGATGCCCTTTCCATAAGGGCTCAATCCACTGAGCTTCCTGGTACATCACCTTGAGGTGCATAGGGAATGCCCTTTCAATGAGGGTAGTCAGATTATACTAGGGAAAGCCTGACCAAGGACTACAGCGGATACCTAGTTGGGAGAGTGATATGCTCCTTGCATGTTAAGGACCCTTTTTGTAGATTTCGAAAAAGATTAGGTGCTTTGTAATTGTTGCCACTACAAAAGATTAAATTATTTTCATCCATACCCAACTCTCTATACCTGTCCAGTAGCAGTTAAAAGTCGTCATCCTGATTGTCCTTTTCCTTACTAATTTATGATGTATTATTATGTGCACATCATGATGTCTATAGACAGTTTGATTACATTTTGTCTAGTTAATAGTATATTTTGAAATTTAACACAATGATCCTATGCACAAAATGAAGGTTGGGATTTTTCTGAATCAAGTAGTTTTATACAAAAATATGACCAGAGTGGCCAAATATGCTGTTTCTATATACAATGGTCTAAATAATTTATTGTTTTTGATTTATTTCAGAACAATATCGCAGAGGTGAAAAATCTAAGAGAGAAATTAATGAGGGATGACTTCATGATGCTAGGTAGACGTCTTATGCATGCGTCTCAGATAGATGTAGGCTACTTTGCTGCAGGGATTATAGCTCATTTAGCTAGTGATGGCCCACAGGCTTGGCTTGTAGGACATCCAGAGAGAGAGGAACTACTTGAGGAATTGGTAAGTTTGTTACAGTTATGACTATGTGGTGTTGACTGTAGACATGGCTTTGTGGACTAATTAATTATACCTGCCACAATTAAGTTAAGAGGAGGTATACTGGTTTCAGAGTGTTGTCTGTCTGTAGACACAATCTTGTGTGCAGCAGAATTCTATGCCTTTTTGTTAATGCTTTGTCATTGGAAGAGAATAGCCCACCTAGCTATGCATTTAGCTTGCTAACTAATATCCCCATACTCATATATGATATTATAATTTTTCCTGTATTGAAACAAAGTTAAGCTCACAATCACACCTAAAAATAATACACACTTTGAATGGTATTTGACCAATTTATTTACCAATCTTAAACCTTTAATTGATTGAATAATGATAATAAAGAAACTTTAGAGAAAACCGAATGGGCAATCTAGAATGGACAAACCTGCGACACCGGCAATGTTAGGCACACAAGACACGACATTAAGCCAAACAAAACACAAAAACACAACACAGCACAGAAAATAAAAAGGTGAGCAACACAGACCCCACCAAAAACCAGGTGTGAACCCAGGTACTTGTGAAGGGTAATCAGTTCCTGGTGTGAACCCAGGTACTTGTGAAGGGTAATCAGTTCCTGGTGTGAACCCAGGTACTTGTGAAGGGTAATCAGTTCCTGGTGTGAACCCAGGTACTTGTGAAGGGTAATCAGTTCCTGGTGTGAACCCAGGTACTTGTGAAGGGTAATCAGTTCCTGCTTCTTTTAAGACACACCCCATATTACTCATATATATAGTCAAGTCAGGTAAAAGTCTTATCGGTGATAGAGGAAAGAGAAAATCCACATAAAAAGTAAAAGATCCATTGTCATTTGAGATATGAATATTGTGTAACGGTCAACCTTATTGTGTTGATCATGACGATGACCATAGAAGTTTTGTAGCAATGACTTCAACCCAGGAGCAACATATCCTTGTTTGAGTAGCCTTTGAGTCAGCAGCTAAGCTCTGTCCAGAACAGAAGATTTGCTAGTCTCTAACTGCTGCCAAACAGATAAACAAACAATCAATAAAACTTGTACAGATTCACTTCAACCATACAGTTTCACTAAAAGGCCAACATAATCAGGAAGTGTACAAATATGGTTAGTTTTATACTATTGAAATTGGTAGAACACTATCTATCATCATTTTTGTAATGCATGCAAGATGAAGATAACTTTATTTACTTTTGTTTTGTCATTATGTTTTGGTTAATTCTTTTTTAAGGGTGAAATTGTCCTAAAATGGGAACAGCCAAAAGGTGAAATGGTTGCTTACAGGTAAGGTTGTATATATATCAAAAACTGTAAAGTCAAAGTTAAAATTAATTCATGTTTCTTACAAAAAAAAATAAAATAAAAAATAACATCTTTTTCACAACATTCTGTAGCATTAAATTTAGAATTTGTGCTAAATGTTACTATGAATAGATTAAGTAAATATAGGCAAATACAACATTTATATCATAGATATCAGTTACATGAACCATTTACACGAAACACACATATTGTTTTTTTTGGCCTTGTGCAAATAAGGCTTATTTTGATTAAAATCTTCCCAAGAATCTCTAAAGCAAATTAGGCTGAGATGATATTTGGTTGGTTCAATTTCTAAATTGTTATACACATCCCTGCACTCCATCCAAGATGGCTGTCATTACTAAAAAAAAATAGAAAAGTCCTTAAATAGCAAATTTGTTTAATTTTAAGCTGGAAAAAGTGGAAATTTGAATTTCATATTGTTTAAGATACCAGTATGTTCTAACTATTCCTATAAGTATAATTGAAAACCAGATGAACGATTACAGAGCCTCTGATTGATGTTATTCATTTGTTAATAAAATGAAGACATGACGACCATTATATTTTATCTGTATTCTTCATGTTTCTATAAACTGTATGTTAAATTTACAGGTCATTCAAGCCATTCTTTCCCTTACTTAAATGTGAGAATGCACCAACTGTACAACTATGGGCTGTTTGGGCTATACAACATGTCTGTACAAAAAATGGTAGGTTTCATAGTATAGGAATTGCAACAATATTAAAAGATGCATAAATAAATTGAAAATGTAACAAAGTAAATGAAAATAACTATGAAAATCTAAAGTTTCCTGAACCAGAACTTGAGCATTATCTACAGTATATGCGATAAATATAAATGTACATGAATATGTTATAAGTCTAGAGTGAGTGAGTGATTGTTGTTTAAAGCCAACTCAACAATTTATCAGCTATATCATTGCAAGTTGATTTTCAATGTACTCATGATGAGGACCGATTTGTACTAGACCAACACGCTTAGCTGGATTTTGATAGTGCTAGTTCACTGAAACAACAGTCCACGGGTAGACATGTCTCCCCACTAGGACACATTATCCTGATTCCAAGCCAACCAGTCTTTGCTCTTCTTAATGCTGTGTGCTTATTGGAGAAGCAACAAATACCAATTTGATAGTCTTTGGTTTGACATGATCTGGGGGTAGAACCCATGATCTATCACACTTGAGATGAGCACGGTAACCATGACAACATGGATGTGGTTATATCAGTCTAGAAAGGTGAGATATGGCACTTTGACGGATAGCTGAACATTCTACTTTACGTGGGCAAGTCAGATAAATGTTATTTAAACTTGAACAAATCTCTGTGATCCATAGCACATTTTTCATAATTATTTATACATTTTTTGTATATTGTTGCTTACATTCTTTACATATTTATAGCCAGATTATTTTTTTTGAAAATAAAATAAAACTGATTTTTAAGAGATGGGCATAGGAAAACTTCGTCACAAAAAGTTTTATTTGGATTGTGTTTAGTTATGTGGCAGCTCAAGGATATTCTGAATGACTAACAAGTGTTTAAACTTCTATCACAAGAATATTCTGAATAACTAACAAGTGTGTAAACTTCTATCACAAGAATATTCTGAATAACTAACAAGTGTGTAAACTTCTATCACAAGAATATTCTGAATGATTAACAAGTGTTTAAACTTCTATCACAAGAATATTCTGAATGACTAAAGAGTGTTTAAACTTCTATCACAAGAATATTCTGAATGACGAACGAGTGTTTAAACTTCTATCACAAGAATATTCTAAATGACTAACAAGTGTTTAAACTTCTATCACAATTTATTATTGTAAACTAAACATTATATTCAAATCAATGCTCTTGTACCAGGGTTTTTATCTTAATTAACATGTTTGAATTATTATAATAAACGAGTACTATTAAACCTTCTGTATATTACCAGTAGAAAAAATGTCAGTGCAAAATAGAATTAAATTTTTTAAAGTAAGGAAAAGATTTTAACTCTAAATCTGCACAAGAAACACGTGAACTCTTACATGAACTTTAACCTTTCATTTTAGGTGACCGTTATTGTCCAATGTTAGAAGATGAAGGAGGTGCTGATATATTACGTCAGATGATTAGTAGTCCTAGTTCTAATAGACATGTTGTTCAGATATCTAAAGATATACTCACGATTGGCAGGGAAAACAAGGCACAGACCAAGAAGAAAAGAGAAAATCAAAGATAACATTGTGTTCATTAGAACACAAATTGACAATTATTAAACTTATTGAATTGGAAAAGTACATGTACATCATTTACAAGGCTTTTATAGAGAAACTGCAATCCTTGTTATGAAGTGGAAAAGAGTGTATTGCTTCCCCACTAGAGAGTTTTTATTCTTAGTAAACTTTAAGGAATTTGATAGAATTTAATGCGAGTTAAACCCATCTTCATAACGAGAGAGAAGCCATTGATATTTCCCATTGTATTTATTGTTTATTATGCCCCTGCCAATAGGTGATTGGGCATTAAGTGTTAACCTTGTCTGTCTTTCAGTCCGTCCCATTTTGGTTTTCATGCTCCTAACTATAGTTTCGCTTGGCGAGTGTATTGTAAATTTCACACAATGTTTTGACCACAATAAATTTGAACTTTTTTTTTTGGTTCCAGAGTATTTAATCCCAATTTAAATAGATTTACCATCAGATGTATAATATCTATCTGGAAGATGTTTCTCCATGCAAGCATATCTGTTCCAATAGCTGAAATATATTGTCTGATAAACCAGCCATAGTCTTCAGTTTAATATTAGCTGGAAGCCAGGGTATATGTGTCCTTTGGTGACATAATTTTATGTTTTTGTTAACTAATTTTTGTTGAACATTTCAAGTTATGGTTTACTAGGTATTTCAAATGTTAAAGATTCACTTCTGTTGAAATTTTATATTGCAGTTGTATCATGATATTATAAAACTTGTTTATTTTATTCTTTGATTTTGAATACACCTGTTCTGTTACAGAAAGTTCATGAATTACTTATTTATTGTTTGAAGGAATTGTTCAAATTTAATTGTTATAATGTCAGAGTTTCATCTGTTTTGTTTAGAACAACATATCTGTGTTACAAGTACAGTACTTTGTCAAAAGTCTTTCCCCATTATATTTCATATAAAACCATGATTTTTTTTTAAATTATTGCCAAGTCATTTTGTACTCAATTTTCATGAAATTTTCAGCATTACAAGCAGAAATAAACATAGTTTCTGTGTCTGCTTTTCATATAATTTTATTTCTTCTTTTTCTTAAAACATGATTTAAACACAAAATTTTGTATTTTTCATTAACTCTATTAAACTATAATCATAGAAAATTGTAAAAAAAAACATCAAGAATTTAGATTTGTGTTTAAATCATAAATGCTTGTAAATAAAAGTGCAAATAACATACATGAAGCTATTAAGAGAAACTCTTGTTTAATTCTGCTTTTACTGGTGAGAATTTCAAGAAAATCTGATGAGAAATGACTTCAGCAGAATATTATGAAAATAAGTGGTTTTATATGAAATATATAGAGAAATATCGTAGTGCAGAAAGACTTTTGACAGTGAATGTATATACTTCATAGTTGATTTTAATATTTTTTTAAGGAAAAAAATGTTTGAGGACATTTTTCTTTGCTATTTGTTGACTCATATCCTATTTATTACAAAGATGTTGATATTTTTTCTTCCTGTTTATTTAAGTTTAAAGTTTGTAATTTTGCATGAATGTAATTTTAAATGCCAAAACATTTAATTAAATTTCTACTGCCATCTAATGCATGTACATTGTATATGATATTTCACTGCAGTAAATGTTGCTTTACCAAATGAGTCTACCATTTATCCCACTTCTAATTATGGCCCCTGAAAATCACAGAAATTTTATAAAAATGCTATGTTACGTACACGTCTCCTGCAAACACTACCTTGTAATGGTCATACCAGCATATTTTCAATCAGAATTATGATAAAAACTCCTGTAGAACTGCATGCTCCAATGAAAAGGAACATAATTTGACCTGACCAAATATATGATTTGTCCGTTAGTGTATATGTCATCATTATGAGTGCTCTTTTTAAAACATAATTATATTATGTACATTCAAATTTTATTCTGCATTTAACTTTTGAGCAGAAAACACATAAATGATATTTGTACTAAGAGATTAAATACATTGTTTCATTATCATATTTATTATAAGTTTATTTTTATAGTGCTGTTTGTATACTAATAGCACAGTAACATGAGTGCAGTAAAACCTGTCTTATGTGACCTTTTAAGGGAACATTGAAATAGGGTCACATAAGACAGATGACCACTTAATGCAAATTTAATTAATATGAAATGCACTGCGAAGGGAAAGAAATATTAAGGTCACATAATAGAAGTTATTGCTTAATAGAGGTGGTCACTATTTCAATTTTTTTTTATTCATTGTCATTGAAAATATAATATGATGCAACTATTATTCAGGATACGAACCAATGTTAGTGAGTTAAAATGAAGTTTTTTTTAGTTGCATTGTCTTTTGTTTATCTGAAATTTTCTTTTCAAACTTTTAGAATAGCAGTACAAAGAATAGTAGAATGTTAACAAATACAGTCAAACCTTGATATCTCAAACTTGGATAACTCAAAACAAAATATGGTTTGTTTTTCATACTTGTTATTATTATGTACTTTGGATTTGAGGTTTCATGGTATTTATTTATTTATTGCGGAGCCCCCATTAGATTACATGTTTCAATCAATAGGGTTATGGAGTTTAATGCTGCTTTCAACGCTATTTCATTTATATCATGGCGGTCAGTTTTATTGGTGAAGGAAACCAAAGAAAACCACCAACCTGCCATTGGTATTGAGAAGGTAATTTAAATGCTGCAAAAGAAACTCATCCATTGAATGTAAACATTGTATTTTTGCAGTGGAGTTTTAAGCAATGAGTGATTGACTTCTCTTCCAGTCATACAATAAAAAGTTTAAATGTCCAACTATATGATTCACCTGGAAACAAAGACTATTGTAATAAATCTATGGACCAGTTCCTCTTAAACTCCTATATGAATACCAATTAGGGGCGATCGTGGTTGTGATCGTATGGTAGTTGGATTTACAACTATCGATGCTATCAGTGCCTATCACCACTAACGTTGTGAGTTTGAATCCCACTCAGACGAGGTGTACTTGATACAAAATTATGTGATAAAGTTTATCAGTGATTTGTGGCAGGTCGGTGGTTTTCTCCGGGTACTTCGGTTTCCTCCACCAATAAAAGTGACTGCCACGATATAACTGAAATATTGTTGAAAGTGGCATTTAACACCATAACTATAACCCCCTGAGTACCAATTGAAATATGTGTAATCTGTAAGGTGGTCTGCCATAGATACGTCATAACCAAGATTCATACTGGTGTATAGTTGTCATCACAATTACGATCAATGTTCATGATTTCTGTTCAGTTATGCTTATTTATGTTTTATTGTTGTCTTCAAATTCCATGCAATATTAGTAAAAGTATAAAAAGATATATTTATTTAAATAAATACTTGGTTACTTTGGTTCAAATTATTTCAGTTAGAACTCATTCCCAGGTGTTTTAGATATGTTCAGAGTTTTTCTATTTTCTATAAAATTAAGAAGTCAATTTGAAAACTAGACGAGTGATTATATGCTCCTGGGAACCTTTGGTTAAATTTTAGCTCACTCTGATGCAGATCATGTGAGGTTTTATAATCAATTTGCACCCATTGTCTCTCTTCATTCACATTCTCCTGGAGAACTGGATGATCCATGTGGATGAGGCGATTCAAAATTTTACAAATTACACGATACCCCAAGAGACCTGAAATGGTGGTTTTAAGTAAATCCCTAGAACCAGCAATATATAGCATAAAGCAACGTGATGTACAGACCAATGAAGGTCGCCAGGTCCAAACCCTTTGAGTTTTATTATCATAGGCTGCAATAGGGGAATCTTTTAATAACCAGTAATGCTAATACAATCGTATGTGGTATGACAAATCGATTTGAAATTCATTGTTTTACAATTTACAAGAGGCTTCAAAATGTAAATTAGGTTACAATGGATTTATTTTTTATTTTTTTTTTTTACAAGAACTATCGATGGAAATGCAATTGTATCATTGTGGTTTAATACTTAAAACATTTACAAAACAATCAGTGGGGATCTCAAAAGTATTCTATAGGCTGCAATGGAAACATTTTTACCCCATGACACAGTTTCGAAGTGTCTTCTGTTGTCTGTCTGTAGACACAATTTAGTCGTGTGCAGATTTTTTTAATGGTCTTAAGGTGGTACCTTACATTTCAGGTAAAATTTTATCTGCTCGTTTTGGCAGTGTGTTTGAATATATCCACTGTAATAAATATCAAAATTTTAACAAATTCCAACCAACAGACTCAGAGCTGTAAATTCAATAGCCACATAGCAGCTTTTCTCTCTGTGGTTTTGATCACAGAGATGCTTGAAATCTGCATGCAAACATCATATGATCAAAACATTCAACTGATTTTAAAGAGTTATCTCCCTGTAGTGTTAGGTACCACCTTAATACCAACAAACATCATATTTTGCATGTATGTATTAGGACACAGGTCTCAAGTATAAAATTGAGGTCAGTTACGTTGACCTTTCAATCACTAGGTCAAATAATAGATTTTGTTTTTATGATACATCCTAAATTTTGGCGTATATGTATTAGGAGGTCAGTGTCATGTATCAGAATGAAGTCACTGTGACCTTGACCTTTAACCACAAGGTCAAATAATTGATTTTTTTATCAAACAAATTTGATCCTGCACAGAACTTCTTTGACTTCAGGCACAATATCTCATATTTGCTACATGTATATGTATTAAATGTCAAGCAAATTATTTCGTCATTGATAGGGTTTCTGTGGCCAAATGAAGGCGAGACATGTTTTGGTTCACTACAAAAATAGGACCTAAATAAATTTGTTTTAACTCTTCTGAACCAAACAGCAATGGAAGTGCAATTGCATTTGGCAAAGGAGCATCACTGTGGTATTAAGATTGAATGTTTTACAGAAACAAAGGCTATGGAGTCGAAAGTTGGCAATGGAAATTTTTTTTCTGTAGGTGCAAGAAATAGAAATGCAGTTGTCATCAATAATCATGTATTATAGATACATGATAGTACAAAAGAAAACAATGCACTTGTAATGTGATGGAGAATAGTTTAAAAAATCTTCCTTGCAAGGCTTGAAGGGTCAGTGTTCTATCTACATTCTTTTACCTTTGATGTTTTTTTTAAACAAAATTTTGCATGGAAATCAATGCAAGTAAATATTGTTTTGTGATATTATGTAATTATTTGATCATCTTTACTGTTACTGTACATGTATCTGTGTTTTAATGTCAGATATTTTGAAAATTGTTATCTTATAGTCATGAATAAAATTGATCTAACAGTATAGATGTTCAATCTCTCTCAGGATTTTTGTCACATCTATTTCTCTTTCATGCTATAGCTGAAAATTGCTCATTTGGCATTAAACAACAATTCCTCTTTTGCTCCCCATATTGGAAGGATGAACATAGGTTCAAGATTATAGGGAGAGGGCCCAGGTGGCTCAATGAGTTGGGTATTTGGATTACCTAACAACTCATACAAGCTTATTGCCAATACGGCACGGGTTCGCATCCAGCTTTGTATATTACAAATTAGAGGCTCAGCTGTCTCACTCACCTTTCATTGTTTTTTAGGAATCTTTTTATGCAGAACCTTTCATAGATGCTTCCTACAAAGTGTCGATTTATTAGGACAAGCAGTTTCAGAGGAGATTTTTTAGAAGTCAACCAATCAGAAACAAGAATTGCCTGTGGCGGCCATGTTTGTAAACTAATTGGGCCGAAATGAGCAATCTTTATAGAGTACCTTCCATAGATGCTTCATACCAAGTTTCAGTTCATTTGGCCAAGCGGTTTCTTCAGAGATGTTTTTAGAAATCGACCAATCAGAAAAAAGAATTTCCTGTGCCGGTCATGTTTGTTAACGGATCAGGACGAAATGAGCAATATTTATAGAGGACCTTCCATAGATGCTTCCTACCCAGTTTCGGTTCATTTGGACAAGCAGTTTCAGAGAAGATTATTTTAGAAATCAACCAATCAGAAACAAGAATTGCCTGTGGCTGCCATGTTTGTTAACTGATCGGGACGAAATGTGTAATCTTTGTAGAAGACCTTCCATAGATTCTTCCTACCAAGTTCGGTTCATTTGGCTTGGGGGTTTCAGAGGAGAAGGTTAAAATGTGAAAAGTTAATGGATGACAGACACCAAGTGATGGCAAAAGCTCACATTGCCTTTAGCAAGGCGAGCTAAAAAGGGTGCACTCGACTCACAAGTGATAAAGTTTACCAGTTACTTGCCAATGGTCGGTGGTTCTCTCTGGCTTTTTCCACCACTAAAACTGATACCCAATAAATAAATCAATAAACATTATGGGCATGTAACATCGCTTTCAACAATAGAATATCTAGTTTTACTGGCCAGTCAGATTTATTGAAGGAGGAAATCAGGTTGCTACTAAGTCACTAACAAACTCAACTATACCACATTAAGAGGATTTTTTTTTTAATAGATCCATCCCAGTGTCACCTTTTTTGTCCCCCGACGCTTCGTCGAAGGGGACTATAGAAATGGGTATCGTCCGTCCGTATGCTTTTTGGTTTCCAGATGACAACTTGTGAATGAAAAGTCAGATTGAAGCTAGGTTTGGTATGCAAGTGTATCTTATGAATATCTAGGTCAAGTTCGATAATGACAATTTTTCGACTATTTTTACTAGAGTTGTGCTCCTTTTTATACCTCAAAATTGCTAAATATTTGGTTTCCAGATGATAACTTGGGAACAAATAGTCAGATTGAAACTAGGTTTGGTATGTAAGTGTATCTCATGAATATCTAGGTCAAGTTCGATAGCGATCATTTTTCGACAAATCTTACCAGAGTTACATCCCTTTTTATACTTTGTCTGTGTGTCCCAAATTGGTTTCCAGATGATAACTTGTGAATGAAAAGTCAAATTGAAGCTAGGTGTGGCATGTAAGTGTATCTTATGAATATCTAGGTCAAGTGCGATAATGACAATTTTTACTAGAGTTGTGCCCCTTTTTATACCTCAAAATTTCTAAATATTTGGTTTTCAGATAACTTGGGAACAAAGTCAGATTGAAACTAGGTTTGGTATGTAAGTGTATCTCATGAATATCTAGGTAAAGTGCGATAGCGATCATTTTTCGACAAATCTTACCAGAGTTACTCCCCTTTTTTTACTTCAAAATTGCTAATATTTTGGTTTCCAAATTATAACTTGTGAACAAAAAGTCAGATTGAAACTAGGTTTGGTATGTAATTGTATCTCATGAATATCTAGGTCAAGTTCGATAATGATGATTTTTCGACAAATCTAACCAGAGTTACTCCCCTTTTAATTAACTTCAAATTGGTCCTTGGATGGTCCCCTTTCAGAATTACGAGTGATGCAGGCTCACCTGACCCTCTAGTTTACAGTAGTTTCAAAATTTAATCTTACGATATAACCTTGGCGTCGGGGGACCAGTGGCCAACGGCCTTTTATTCTTGCAGGATTTATTGTTTGTCAACTTGCTCTCTCATCTTGAATATAGCTGAAATACTGAAGACTTGATGTAACAAAAATAATCTCAATCAATCTTGTATGGAGAAAATCTTGTTAGATGTATTGACTAATGAAAGAAACATTCCATCAAATAGTTAACTAGTCAAAGAAGATAGTAAAGTTTGTCATTGATTTATGCAAAAAAGGCCAACATTAAGAGGTTCACCTGAGCCTGCACTGCTTGGGATCAAACCAGTTTGCATTTCATGAGAAAAAACTTTTCATTCAGATTTCCACAATGTCCTGAGCTGTTTGCCAACCTGAATTTCTGATCCACAAAAAAAAAAGACAATCCAATGAGTATTCATGTTCTATCCAATTTCTAGTACCTTAGAAAGATTTTTTTTCCATTTTCCTACTGGCTCTTGTATTAAATCTGCCATATGGCAGCCCCAATCATGGATTTCTTATCAACACAAAAACAGACATTTTGTAAAGGACCATTCAAGGTACATTCTAGCCATGATTGCTTACTTATGGTTCAGTGGTTTCAGATAAGCATACACATGTACTTTAGAGAGGTATTTTACATATAGATTCCTATATAAAATTTGTCTTGTGATGTCGGTCATCTTAGAATTCTGATCAACACAAAAAAAATTATAACTAAGTGAAATTTTGTTAATGACCCTTCATGTTGGTTTTGGCTTCAAACAAATTTACTTTCTGAGAAAAAAAATTCCCCCCATCCGGTTCTATGCTAAATTTAGATCTGTTGATAGAGGCCATCTCAGATTTTTGATCAACACAAAAACACATTATGTAAAGGACCATCAATGGCACATTCCAGCAAAGTTTGCTTTCAAAAGTTTCATTGGTTTCAGATTGGAATAATTTTGAAATATTTCCCCCATATGATCCTATGTTAAATATATCATTCAATGGTGGCCATCTTTGATTTCTGATCAACACAAGAAACATGCATGTAAAAAACCATTTGAAATATAGGAGTTATGCATGCAAACTTTTGTTTCAACAGAAGGGGGAGATATAATGTAATACTATTTGTCTAACTTTGGAGCAATCAAGATTATCCTAGTTTTCAGCATTACATATTTATTCACACAATACATGCATGCCAAATCTGCTCGGTCATGGCACATCATTTATAAAATATGTAATCAATTTACTACTCGTCATTAATTTTGTTGACTGTACTTGTAAAAAATACAAGAAAACTATTTTTATCACATTTTTTTTAATTTAATGTTGTCCTTAGAGAACATATTCTGGAAACTCAAAATTAACGTCCTTTCCAGTCAACTTTTTGTACACAGCCCCAAAGGTGTCCAGCTGCAAAAAAAAAGAAGAAAGGAAATAAGTGAATATTAGATATAATAAAAAAAAATTCAGATTGTCAGTAAAAAAAAATAAGTGATGCAAATATGTTGTATATTGATTAACATAACAAGAATCTATCATCTCTCTGTTTAATCTAAAACATCCAATCATAATCTTCATTATTTCTTCTTTCTTCCATGTACACATTTGATATTAACACTACATAAACCGTCATGGCGAGAACAAATTATTTTCAACGAGATGATGATGATGTCAGCTTTGTATTGCTCTTACTCCTTAATGTTTATTAATGCTTGGTTCTAATTAGCACAATCTTCAGAGAAGAAGACAAAATGTTGAAAAGTTAACAGATCAGAATGTCTAGGGTTATAGTGTTTAACACCATTATCAACAGTATTTAAGTTTTATCATTGCAGCCAGTTTTGTTTGCTTAGGAAACCAGGGAACCTGTAGAAAACCACTGCACTGCTGCAAGTCACTCTGTCAAAACTTCATCACATAAAGTAACCATGAAAGTTAAAAATATTCTCTTGATCCGATTGTAATGAAACTTCACAGGAATGATCCTGTGCATTTAGGGTTTGAAATTTTCAAACTGGTGGCCATTGCCATGGTAACCATGAAAATTAAAACATTTTTTATCTGATTGTAATAAAAACTTCACGGAAACGATCCTTGGTATTTGGAGATAAATTTTATGAAATTCAAGTCGGCAATGGGTTCTAACTAGCCGAGTTTGTTTGGGAAACTTTGTAGTCAGAAGACTATGTGAACTTTTAATAGAATTACCTTGTGTTCAATATTTGTCTGCTGTGTTTTATCTAGATGAACTTTAATAAGTCTTGAACCATCCAACTTAATTCTGATTCTTTTACCAACAATTTCAGCGGGGAAAGTCAAATCATCAAGGATGGCATCATGTACAGATGTCAGTGTTCGTCTGCAAAGTAGAAACATGTCTAAATACATAAAATAAACAAGACAAATACACACAACAAATAGTCAACAATCAAACTGATTAAAAAGAACTGAAGAAGAAAATAAGCTGTGTGTGTATTGTATTGAAGTTAAGCACTACTTCAACTTTCAAATTTTAGATGTTAAATACAGTCCATCAAATTGATAGGCCACTTAGAAGTATATTATACTGTCTAGTTTTCTTACTGTTTACATGATGGGAGCCCTATGGTTGTTGTTTTGTCTATGTTTGTGACCTTGTAATCTGATATCAGGCACAATGACAGTATTTGTAAGATAACTTCCCTATAGTTTTGTTTTCTTGTTGAAAAGGGGAAACTTAGTGGTAAGTCTTCCAGGGAAGACATGTGTCGCCTGCGAACTTATTTTCGATATCAAAAATATTCTATAAGTTCCATCAAACAGAATGTGGACATGCGGCAGATTTGAAACTGTCTTACATGATACAGTTCTCCATACTGATGCTCTGTGCCAAATATTAAGAAGCTGGCCTGTGTGGTTCCTGAGAAAAATGTGACAAATTTATTCTGACGCCGACGCTAGACGACGGATAGTGATCCCTATATGTCACCTCTGCGTAACGCAGGCGACACAATAAAATCCTCTACACCAATTAACATCAAAATTGTAAAGATTCCAAGATACAGCATTTACTGGTGGAAGTAAAGAGTGTCGGTCAACTGCAGTCTAGGGGTCGCTTCACACTCACTTTAGGGTACGAGTTATGCTCATTGATGAGGACTCTACTGTGAATGTCGATCAGACATAAAAATGCTGTACCTTTGCTTTGTGTCTAGGTGTAATCTTGGATAGTCTCTCATGTTCATTTACATCCATGCCCTTTCTTACTAACTACAAAAATCAAAGATCCTTTTCTAGCTCTTATCGAGAGAATCTAGATATTTTTGCCCATTAAATGATAAGATATTTTTTTTCAATTGCTAGGAGAGCAATGCGATATTGGGAGAACTGTTCTAACTGACCGATAAAAAGGCAAAGGCTCTGGGTAGCTGTCATGATCTTAATCAGTTGGTCACCCATGTCCCCTGGATTTCATAACACTAGTTCACATAATAGATATGTCTCCTAACCAGGACGGCCAGTCCTTGCTGAAATGTTGGCCGCATAAATTCAGACATATTAGTTTACTTACGAGATTGGTCTTTTTTGCTTGTTCTTCCTTCTGGTCTTTCTGGTAGGTTTTGGCAAAATTCTTCTCTAAGAAAACAAATATAGAATTTGGATTTCAAAAGATTTGTCAAATAACAATATTGTTAAAGGTTACATTTGACACCAAATTTATTTTTCATGAAATATCTCAAGTAGTAAGGGAAAGAACTCCTTCAAAAATAGTTAGATCAAAATGCTGTAATAATATATTTTTCAGCTATATCATGACAAGAACCAGGTTATACTCATTGATATGACGATGATGTACAAGAACAGAATGCTTATTTGGATATTTATAGTGCTAGCTCACTGAAACAACAGTTCAATTCAGGGTTCCCACTCTTTTCCAGATATGAAATTCCAGGGTTTTCCCAGGACTTTTTTCAGTTTTCAAGGATAAGTTTTCTTGTTCGTTATTTGCCGCATTTGTTAACATTGACCTGCACTACTTCTACAAACACATTGCAGATTCAGATTCAAGCTATCAATTCGACCCTATGCCTTTCGTCCCTTTTTTTTGGCTTATTGTAGGGAAGTAACTTGAAATTGACAAATTGCATCAAAACTTCCAGTGGTTAAAAAATTTACACTTTCAATAAAGATTTCCAAGGTAAATCCCAGATTTTGACCATTTTTTTTAATTTTCAAGGACGTGTATAACGAAATTCCAGGGTATTTCCCATTTTCCAGGATGCGTGGGAACCATGGTTCATGCATGGGTAGACATCAGGCCTCGACATTAACATTTGTCCGATACCAGTGAAAACTGATGTCGGACAAGTAGATCTTGTATTATGGTTGTCCGACGGGACAAGTGAAAAAATGTCCTACCAATTGAAGGTTATTTTCTATGATAAAAATGTGTTGCTGTGTCATTTTTACAGACTTAAACTTAGTAAATAATTATTTTAATGTGTTTAAAAATATCGGTTTCCATTGAAGTACACTATCGCTAATTACAATGATGTATCAAGAGATTTTACGAACATATTCTTGATCCGTATCTTTTCAGCAATTACATTAAATGACAACTGGCATTAAGTAATTATAATGAAATAGAAATAGATTTGTTTATAGTGTTTCTTTCACCTACACAATAATTCCCTGGAAACGTAATTACCATGCCTAACGGCATGGATCTATGATATCCCCTGATCTTAGAAAGTACGGATATACAACAAGCGGTGGAGCAAAAATGTTGAGGTGTCTGATGTTAATTTCCATTCAATAGATGGTGAACAACGACGTTCAAACTCAAAGCATCCTTGATTCAATCCACATTATACGATTACCGCTTAGATGGGCCTGCTATTCAAGAACCAAACTTAAAAAGTGATGATTAGACACTCGTACCATGATGACATCCTTTGATGCCAATGACTTTATGTTTAACTTCTCGGTGTATGTTAATTTGTCGATTAAAGATGTCATAATCATAATGTCTTAGTATTAATGACAGGACGAGATAATGTTTTTGTGAGACAATAACCAAAACATTTTACACAAATTGCTGATAATTATTCTCTGGTTTTTATTATTTTTCATAAAAAATTTGTTGGACAACTAAAAGATTGAGTCGGACAAATATTTTTTATTTAGTTGTCCGAAGGGACAAGTTAAAAAAAATGTTAATGTAAAGGCCTGGAAATGTTGCTATACTCGAATACATTATACTAATTCGGGGCCATCTGTTGCTGTGTACTTACTGGAGAACAGCAAATACCAATTTCATAGTCTTTGGTTTAACTAAGTGCTATGTCATTATTTTCGACAAAACAAGAGCACTGCCCACGGGTGCTGGACGCTCGACTTTTTCGGATCTGATATTAAAACTGCAAGCAATTTACATAATTATTGAGAAATGTCAAAAAGGGGGAATAACTCAAATAAAATGCTGGATGGAGTTGTCTTCTCTTGTCAACAGATTGGGGTCAACACTTTCTACAAGTGTATTGAGATTAAAATTAATAGCTTTGATAGTTATTGAGAAATTTTAATTTTACTAAAAAAAAAGATCCCAAATTTCTATGTACTATGTCGAAACAAGGGCAGATAACTCTGGATCTACAAATCACAGGGTCACCTGCTTTGTTGTAATGGGTTCCCCATTTAATAGTGAACAGGTATGTTGAGTTTCATTTCAATGCCTATCATAATTATAATAAAAAAAGGGGAATAACTCAAATAAAATGCTGGATGGAGTTGTCTTCTCTTGTCAACAGATTGGGGTCAACACTTTCTACAAGTGTATTGAGTTTCAAGTTAATAGCTTTGATAGTTATTGAGAAATTTTAATTACATTCATTGTGTATATTAAAAAAATATCCCTAATTTCTATGTACTATGTCGAAACAAGGGCAGATAACTCTGGATATACAAATCACAGGGTCATTGCCTTGTTGTAATTGGTTCCTCTTTTGATAGTGAACAAGTATTCTAAGTTTCAAATGGATACCTTTGATAGTTTTTGAGAAATGGACTCTGACAAAATACTTAACCAAAAACTTAATCGACCCAGTCGCTGACGCCGGAGTGACGACAATAGCTCAACATTTTTTCTTCGAAAAGTCGAGCTAAAAACAGTGTAGATGTGATGTCAAAGTCATTAATATAACATGTATTACCTGTGCAATAAAGACTACATGTTTGCCACTAAATTTCTTTTCCAATTCACGAACCAGTCTAGTCTGGATTTTCTGATAACTACGTAACTGTGGAACTGGTACAAAAATGATGATGGCTTTTTTTCCTTGAACATCAATTTCCTGCAACATCAAATTTCAATTATCACATCATATAATTATCTAATCTGTCCATGAAAATTTTGTTTTGAATAAAATGTTGTTCTTTTATATAAAAACAAGTGTATCTT
>MJUT01031671.1:91911-112143 GCA_002080005.1 Gigantidas platifrons
TAGATTGAACACTGCATATATAACATGAAAAGCTGATTCTTTGTTTTATTACTTAATTAAAAACCAAGTATTTTCTTTCCGTTGGAAACATGATCAGCAAAAACAACATGTGCTTTATAAACCCTGTATACGACTTCACCAGTGTTCGACGTTCAAATCAAATAAAACATTCAGTGCTTGTTTCACATTATCAACAAGGTAGACCATGAACCCAAAATAGGTCTTTACCAGTGTGCTTTCTATATTGTCAAGATTTTGAAGATAAAGAAAAATTGGAAAAACGGAAAAGGCTGTTTTTCAACCAAAAATAATACATTTTTCGAAATGGTTGCTTGTTTTTTAAGGTAAAGAAAAAATGGAATTATGAAATGGGCCGTTTTTCAACCTGTAATAATATATATTGCAACTATTCCCTTTATTATGACATTTAAAACTCAAGTAGTCAGCTCGTTTTACATAGTTACAGCATCATAACATGACCACAGGAGCTCGACGTTTTATCAATAAAATAGATGCAGGGTACAAAAAGGGTTCCATCCCATATTAAAAAAAATACACCAGGAAGGAAACGCATCTTTGGGGGTCTGCAAAATTCAACATTTTTAGCCATAATTGGCCGGGTCAAAGTATATAAATGAGCACCGGATGGTTAAATCTGCTCAATTATGTTGAATGGTGATATTTGTACTTACCAGGCTTTTACTCAGTCGTGAGGACAAATTTTTTCACTTAACGAGTCCCATCTGAAAAGCCATGACGTGAAACTGGAAGTTGTAGTAGAGTATTGAATATGGCGGTGTCTTATTAACAAATCAATGCCGGACAGAGTAAACATACGGATTTTTTGACAAGATGACAGGAACGGAATATCACCATCAGGAAGACAAAGTTTTAGCACTGGCTATTACTGGTCAGTGTGGTACCTTGGAACAATCATCAGCCAAGACAATGTTGGAAAGTCATTAAATCAGACTTTAACAAGCTTGCAACATTCCATAACACATGCCTTCGTAAAATATGCAGGATCTTCTGGCCAAGAACCATCAGTAATAAAGACATATATACTCTAACATCACAAAGAGACATCAGAACAGAAATCAAAGAACGACGATGGAAATGGATAGGACATGTACTAAGAAAAGAGACAAATGACATTAAAAAAATATCCTTGCGATGGACACCAGATGGGAAAAGAAGGAGAGGAAGACCAAAGGAAAAATGGCGAAGCACAGTAGAGGGAGAATTGAGAGATCTGGGAATGACTTGGGGAGAGGCGGAAAGAAAGGCACAAGACCGACAGCTATGGAGGACGATGGTGATGGCCTCAGGTGTAAATATGTACGAAGAGAACTAAGTGTAAGTGTGTGGTACAGCAAAAACCTTTTTATTGGGGCAAGAGTTGCAAAACCAATAATTAAGTCGATTGTAAAAAAATCTGTATGTTAAGGTGTAAAACCGATAATTAATTTCTTTAAGGTTTTCTACTAAATTTGTGTTTTTTCAAGCTTACCTGGTCATTTTATCTTAAGTTTAACCTTTCCAAGACCATATATTTTCTGAAACGTACATGATTCCTCTACGTTCTGTCAAAATATCAGGGCATGTTTAAAATCTTGCAGTGAAATGCCATGCTACGGAAAGCACCTACTCTAAAAATAGCTCTGTCATCCCCAAGAAATTCAGTATTTATAGGTCATGCATCAAATCCTCCATAGAGGTATTAAAATACAACTAATTCCATCAAATTTGGGCTCAAAATAATCCCTATATATTTAACTTCAATTACCAATTTTAATTAGTCCATTCCATTCAGTAGTTTTCACAATACTACAAAGTGAAAGGAACTTTTTTCTTGAAAAGGGACTACTTTCGTATATGTTCCAAGCTCTGATTGGTGAATTAGTGGTTTCACACCTTTAATGTGTCCGGCATCAATTTGTAAATTAGACACCGCCATATTCAATACTCTACTACAACTTCCGGTTTCACGTCTTGGCTTTTCAGATGGGGCTCCAAGTGAAAAAATCCGTCCTCACGACCAAGTAAAAGCCCGTTTAGTACAAATATCGACATAATTGAGCAGATTTAACCATACAGTGCTCATTTATATACTTTGACACCCAATTATGGCTAAAAATGTTGAATTTAACAAGCTTCCCAAAAACGTGTTTCATTCCTGGTGTTTTTTTATATATGGGACGGAACCCTTTTTGTACCCTACATCTATCTTATTGATAAAACGTCAGGCTCCTGTGCTTTTACCTATAAACTGATCAAAATAATGTGAGATTTTTATCATGCTAAGCAAATTTAAATAAGAGGCGAGTTACAATATTATCTTTTGGAAAATGGGCTTATATGTCTTAAACAATATCCATTGGGTTATTGTGTAACATTACTGGCATCCAGAGATCTTCCCCTACATACATTTTGTATTAACCCAATGCCAATGAATAATTTCAGACTTGGTGCTGTAAGAGTAGTCAACAATGTGGTGAATATTCCGATACATTTACCATGTCTCAAAATTAAGTTCGACCGCACCAGAACCAAGACTATAGTATGAAATCATACCTCAGATAAAGGAGCATAACAATTTTAAATAGACATGCATCTACTCATTTCAAGTACCAAGAATATTGACTGAAACGTCGTGCAAAAGAATTTAGTCCGGGATAATCCTAATAAATCGAGCTTTAATTATAACCATCGACTTAATACAAAGAAATATTTAATGTAAAAATGTTCATAGCAAATGGATAATGTCATTTTAATATGAAAATGTGAGTATATATTAGTAAAATTAAGTTTCTTTCAGCGTGTAGTTTCACACAACCTTGTTCAATGGCGGCGACGGAAGAGAGGAATTATCCGGAAGCGGAAGTTAAAAACAAAAACAAATGTTTGGCACAAATTAATGTGGAGAAATCTGTTGCAAAATATAAAAATGCCCTTTTATGCCGTAAGAAGTGGCAGAAATCCAGGAATATATAACGACTGGTACTTTGTCAGATTCAAAATATAAGTGTCATATATTACAAGAAATTAGTCCAGAACGAGATACCGTCCAGAACATCTATGCTTAATGTTTTTGTATTTTGGCTTTTCCACACACCATACACACCGGCCGTTAACAATCATTGCACGAAATGCCCAAATATAGGATAACAGCGAATTTCTATACAGTTCACTTCAAAGCCTTATATCTCTTACCTACATGTACATGTATAACAAATGTCCCAAATGAACACTATTATTACTGATTAACTGTATTCAAATAGTTTAAGAAGAATAACATTTCACTTCTTCTTCTTCTTCTTCCTAATACAGGATAGACTCGTAGGAACGAGTGAAATTATCCCGGCGTGGAGACTGAAAATTTTGAATTTACAATTAAAAATTATTTACATAATTACATTATTTACATAGTGTGGATGTTTACATGAATTCTGGAGGGAATAGGATACCCTCCAGACCAGACTTAAAGCTGTCAATGTCTGGTGCTAATGCCACTGAGGACGGGAGGTAATTCCAACTTCGGATGGTTCTTGGGAAGAAGGAAAATTTATATACGTTTTTAGATGTTCTGATATGTTTATATTTATGTTCCCCCCTGGTTCTTGCGTCCCCTTTTGATAGGTATTGCTGGTGGTCAATTGCTATCATATTGTTCCTGATCTTATACAACATGGTAACCCTACTTTTAGCACGCCGTTGACTCAGGGGTTCCCAGTTTAGTACATTTAACATTTTTGATACTGTGCCTGGCTCTTTGTTTCTGTAATTGTTGTAAGCAAAGCGTGCTGATCTTCTTTGCACTTGTTCCATGTCATCTATCTGATCTTTATTATGTGGGTCCCAACATGTAGATGCGTATTCTAGTGTAGGTCTTATCATTGTGGTGTATGTATGTTCACTTGACTCTATATTCTCTGTTTCATAGTGTTTATTCACCTGTTGAAACAGAAGGAAATGAAAACTTGCGTCAAACTAAAATGCATTTGAGCGATCATTGTTTGTGAATCTTAAATTCCACAAGGATGTATCCTTCATTTGACTTTTCCACACACCATACACACCGGTTGGTAATAATCATTGCACGAAATGCCCAAATATAGGGTAACAGCGAATTTCTATACAGTTCACTTCAAAGCCTTATATCTCTTACCTATAACAAATGTCCCAAATGAACACTATTATTACTGATTAACTGTATTCAAATAGTTTAAGAAGAATAAAATTTCACTTGACTCTATATTCTCTGTTTCATAGTGTTCATTCATCTGTTGAAACAGAAGGAAATGAAAACTTGCGTCAAACTAAAATGCATTTGAGCGATCATTGTTTGTGAAACTTAAATTCCACAAGGACGTATCCTTCATTTGAAGGGCAAATCTAAAACGTGTAGCGAAACGAAACGAAATTGTTTCGTTTCTTGTTTTAGTATTTATCTGCATGTAATTACTAATTCAAGGAACTGTTTCGATTCATTCCGTTTCGTTTCTTTAATTAGTAAAAATACACACACTACTTTCTATATTTATTTTACCATTAGTTCACATTAGACCTAAGCTGCAATCACAGGAACTTGTCTTTAGAATATTATATAACTTTTATCTAAAAATACTACCCCCTAGGTTAGTATACAGGGGTTGGTATTTTTAAATAAAGTTGTGTATATCCTAAAGACAAGCTCATATGGCTGTATAGTTAAATGGGTTTTGTGTGAATGGTATCCTTGCCCGAAATTTTAACTGTACAGAAGTGTTTGCAAAACTGATGGGTTTCCGCGCAATGAATGTATGCTAACAATGAAGTCTGATATGTGGGCCCTTCGGTGAACTACTTGATTTTGTTATTTTCCTTTTTTTAAATTGTACAACTGCATAAACCTACCTCGAGGCGATGTTCAAGTATCCGTGCGTGTGACGTAGCAAACCACCCGTGGATTTTTTAAGTATTTAAAACACAATATTTAACCGATCCAGTTTAATTCATCAATTCAATAAAACACAATTTTTCCTTTTCTAAAGATGATTTTGTCCTTTCCACAATGAATCAGATTAAAATGTCATTACCGGTACTCGCTTTATCAACCATCCTTGAACCGTCTGTTAGTGTACAAATTTAGCATGTACTCAGTAATTATTGATGTTTCTAATCTGAAGACAAAATCTTTTTATTCCACCAACATTTTGAATTTAGTAATATTATGAAATATCAACCAATCAGATTAATTACCACTCATCACCCCGTTGATTTTTGGTAAAGGTGAGCAAGGTTACTTTGTTCACAATGAACAGAAATCGTTGTAAATTTTCTTATCTTGTTCAAAATATACCACAAGTTTTCAGCCATTTGTAATTGAAGTTTTAATGCAAAGAAAGAAGAAAATAGTTGTCAGCTTAGCATTGAGTCTTTCAGAATTACTGAACAAATATCAAATACCGGTAAACAGTTGATCAGATTATTTGACTGTTTTTTGGAAGTTCTAATTTGATCTGAAAAGCAGCTGTGTTGAATGTTGTGAAGGTTGATATTTTCATTTCAGTTAAGTATCTTTATTCCACCTACAATGTAAACTTGTTATTGATCAAGTTTTTCTCTATTAGACCAATTGTAACAAACATTTATTACTGAAACTCTTTTCAGGGGTTCATGTAAATCACAAGTTGACAAGTTTCCCAAGGCTCGTTATAAGAAGTTCAACACTCAACAGGAAGCTGAAGATTTTGTAAATGGAGAAGATGCCTCTACATCTAATAATAATGATAGTTATATTGGTGTGTTACTAAAGCGAGTATTCTAGAGTTATCTAGCTACATGTATGGTAAAAAAAAGTCCAGGATTGGAGAATAGCTTAAAATGAATTGAGTTGTGACTATAATGGTGATTTAAAAATCCAATATTGTTATCTCCAGATTTATTGCTGATAAGGGATAATACTAACTTCTGGTAATCATAATCTTTTGCCCATGTTTGTCCGTAGGTCTAGCATTTGGTTTATGTTCAATAACTTAAGTTCCCCTTAAGCTAATCATTTGAAATTTATACATAAGGTCAGGGACCATAAAAGTTTGATTTTGTCATACCACATATAGAATACCTGTTTATTTTTGCTATTCAGATAAGCCTTGTCAGGAGTAAATCACAAACATTGTACATACAGTACATTGTATATTACAGGTACAAAATTTCAATTTTTTTTCTTTACTTTGTAGCAACAGCTAACAGTTTATCACATAGGCCAGTTGATAGTCAATCCGGACCAACATACTATAAACTTGGTACCAGTCATACATCCACTTCTAAGTCGTATTTAGCAAGTCAAACGTGTAGTGAATTGAAACAAAAGGAGGACCAATTAGCTTCCACGGTAAATAATCTGTCTGAACAATTACAATCCTATGAAAAAAATCATACCCATGGGTCAAAGAGGTCATTCACCAATAATACTCAACAGAACAGTGGTGGATCAAGTAGATCTTATTCAACTCAAGTATCCTCACAACACAGTGGTTCCCATAGTAACGGACAAGGACCTCCCAAAAGATTTAAACATAACAACTCAGGAAAAGTTAGAGGTAAAGAATGCATGGTTATAATGTAAACTAGGGACATCTATATTGTCATTAATCATATCTAATAAGTCCAGGGACCTTCATGGTTGTGATCGTATGGTAGTTGGATTTACAACTACCTGTGCAATCAGTGCCTATCACCACTAAAGTTGTGTGTTCGAACCCACGTTCATGGCGAAGTGTACTCGATACAACATTATGTGATAAAGTTTGTAAGTGACCTGCGACAGGACAGGTCGGTGGTTTTCTCTGGATACTGTGGTTTCCTCCACTAATAAAATTGACCGCCACAATATAGCTGAAATATTGTTGAAAGTGGCGTTAAACTCCATCCGCCAAACCTAATTAGTCCATATTTTTCTTAACAATACTAGAGAGTTTTTTTCTTTAAGAAGTGTGTCAGTGAATAAAATTACAGAAAAATTGAGATCATATATACATTATTTTAAAATACAATGTAGCATTTGAGTTAAGTTTGCATATTTTTAAATCCTATTGGTAATCAAATATTTTAGTTTTTAGCTCACATGGCCCCTGTGAGGTATTATCATAAATTTTCTGTTGTTGATAAAACTATTCATATGGGTAAATTCATAAAGAAGTTTTCGCAGAAACTAAAAACTTGATTAAACCCATACTTTACATGTATATTGATAACCATTGAATGGTCCAATTTACATTTTTTGTGTCAATCGAAATCCAAGATGGCTACCACAACAGAACATTGTTTAGCTTATTGGGGTTCTATGGGAATACAAATAAAAGGCTTTTTCTCATAAATTACAAACTTGCATGAATAACCAGGTGAGCCACTAGTATTTAATTATCAATTACAGGGCATTGTTTCAGAAAGCACTCATTAGACTTTCTTATACAACTTCTAAAATACACATTTGACGTTACATTAACTTTATCAAACTGATAAAAAAAACCTTCACATTATGATTAATTACATATTTTGTTTGTTTGATAGAAGCGAGGAAATTAAAGCATGAAAATAAATTGAATTTTTCTTGCTGTATGATCATAGACAGACAGACATATTTGGTCTATTAATATCATACATTTTGAACTTGTAGGTTCACATTTTGACCAATCAGAAGCTGTGATAGTATACACTGATGGATCTTGTTTTGGTAATGGTCAAAATGGAGCCACAGCTGGTATTGGTGTTTACTGGGGACCTGATCATCCTGAGTAAGAATATTTCTAGGATTTAGTGTAGCAAATTCATCTTAGATATTTTTCACATGTTTTCAACATTTATTTATTTGAAAGATGCACGATTGTTTCAGGGTGATATATGAAAAGAAAGGGCCTGGTAGTGTTTCACGAGACTTTGTCTCCAATCAAAAGTATAGTGGAAATGGCCCAGTCCATCCACTTTTTATGACAATTTATCACCATTTCATACTTCAAAATTTTGCTATTTGAAATTCATTAGTATGCCTTTAGAAATAAAATATTAATTCAATTTAAAGCTAGTCGTGAAAAAAAAATGTCTTTGTACAATTCAAAATTTGTAATATAAATTCCATATGCATGTTACATTGTATATATTAAATGTTGCTTTATATTACAGTAATGTATGTGATAGATTATCTGGGAGACAAACAAATAACAGGGCTGAAATACATGCAAGTACAATCTTTATTAGTAACTCACACAGCTATGCCTCATTGTGATTACAGTTTTTGATTGGTCTCAATGGAAAAATATGAACATGAACAAATTTTCTCCCTCAAAGAAGGTGGGAATGTCTTTTGCTATCAAGCTTAAAGGGGCATTAGCTACGATTTTGACCAAAAAAATTATCTTTTGGAAATTGGTAAATACCTTTAAAATGATGAAATAAAGGTAAATATTTAACATTAAACCTCTTATCGAACCACTTTCTGCCTATTGAGAATGAAAATTACCATCGATTACTTATTTGATTGCAAGCAAATAATTTGACCTCGCTTTTTCCGTATGCTATTGACCTTACTAGTAACAGGTAAAAACAAATAATTTGTATTTTGTCGCTTATTAACTGCCAACTTGCATGGTTCTTTGTCCGTAATTAACACCGACTAAAAGCAGATTCACAAAAAATAAGAAATGAGTGCATTGTTGACTGATTTAATGACGATTCGACAAACTCCGTAAACAATGTCGATAATTAATAAGATGACGTCCATTTCTTGATCGATCTCAAAACACGAGCAGTTGCAGGTTTTTCCCCCGATGCACGTACATTTCATAACATTTATAAGTTACAGAAATACGTTTTATTAAGTCATCAATCATTTCTGATAGGTTTTATGGTTAACAAAAATTTACGATTTGGCAGTTAATGCCCCTTTAAACACCCTTTCCATTCCCGCTAGCATTATATGAAACTGAATTTTTGTAATGATTCATTAAACCTGTTTTTTTAGGTACCTTTTGCATCAAATTGAAAATTCTTTCTATCGTTTTGTTATATTGAGCACAAATTTACCGTCAATCCTTTTCCATTATACATCATTCCTGTTAGAAAACACAGACCCATGAACATAATGTTCTTCCATTTTGATGCGTTTCCTATGTAAGACCAGCCATAAAGACAGCTGCGCGTGACCTTTTCTTACATGGCATTGTCAGCCAATCAAATCGGCCGAATATAATCAATAGTCCGCTTCTACGACTGCTGTAGTAATATAAATTGTCGTCTTAGTACATCTAAAAAAGCTTCAAATATCAATTTTACCTGAATTTTAACTGATTTCCCCTAATAGATTTAATTAAATAAGTGTGTATTTACTGCATTGCACGTGGCGTTGTAATATTTTGTGTAGTAAACATGACATTGACATGCGGATGAATGAATGAAATCGACATGCTTTGTTTTTAAGTTGAAACGGAAGAAGCAGGTACTTGCACTCGTCCTTATTGAAGATCTGTGATTTCTTCCTCTCGTGAGAGAAATTCAGCATCTTTCCACTCGTTCCGCTACGCTCCACTCGTGAAAAGACGGCATTTCTCGCACTCGTGGAAGAAATCCCAGATCTTCAATAGGGACTCTTGTAAGAACCTATTATTCTTAGGATTGATCCATCAATTTTTTTCCTTATTTCCTTCCAATCTGATACTCAATAATTTGGATAAAAGAGACTGTTCCATATTCATGCTAAAATTTAATTAATTTTTTGTAGGCTGCTGTTAAAGCTATACAACAAGCCAAATCAAAAGGAGTTTCTAATCTAGTTCTCAAGACAGATAGTCAGTTTTGTATAAATGGTGAGATCATTAAAAAAAAAGTATGAACTAATCAAATTTCCAAACTGAACGTAAGATTGACTGCTTTATTGATTGATCAAGTGAGCTGTTCATATATTTACTATAACGAGGAAAAGAAAAGGATTGCAAACATTAAATAAGCACATGTGGTGTTGGGATGGTCATAAGGGCATACTTTTTGATTGTGGGATATGCATAGGGGCATACTTTTTGATTTACTCAAGTAAAATAATACCTGTGCAAGGCAAACTTCCTTGGAACCAATTTTTGTGTTCAGAATTGACAGGTGTTCGGTTTATGTAGGCTAAATTAACAAAGATTTCCTATATTGGGAATTTATTGAAAGTATGATTTGTACAGGATTCCATTTTATTCAGGGCTCTGTTCAGACAGATGTCACTGTAGTATGAAATGGATACATTAGGACAAATTTGACTTGTTTTCCCTCTTACGGCCTTGATGAATAATTACCCTTATGTGTAGTGAAAAAGTCTAAAAATGAAAACCCTTTTTATGTCAAATTTGTTATTATGATATTAACAGTTAATACATTGACTTTGTAGGAATCACAACGTGGATACATAACTGGAAGAAGAATGGTTGGAAGCTTAGTACTGGTCAACCTGTTGTAAATAGAGCTGATTTTGAAGAACTAGAGTCATCATTACAAGGGATTAATGTACAATGGGTAAATAGAGAAGATACATTTTCATTCTTGAATTGAAATCACCAGATATATTTTATGCATGAACAAACTGTTGATTTAGTGAGCTAGCACTAAAAATCCAATTTAAGCATGTTGGTCTAGTACAAAGCAAACATCATCATCATCTTATTGAAATGTAGCTTGTTCTCACCATGATATAGCTGAAGAATTGCTCACTTGGCATTAAACAACAATCACTCATTTATTGATAAAGGAACTGCCACATCTTATGGCAAATATTTTTAAACACCAAGTTTTCTTACTATCTTTTAGAAAAAAAGTTAAAATAAAAACAGTGTTTCATAGATTATATTACATCCTTATTGTTTAATGGTTTTTTGTTCTTAGGTTCATGTAAGAGGTCATAAAGGGGAACCTGGTAATGAAGCAGCTGATAGACTAGCCAATGAGGGAGCTGTGAAACCAAAAATATGAAATCATAACAGGGAAGTGAAAGTTTTGCAGCCAAGATTGATTGTTTCTACATGACTGAATGTATATAAAAATGCTAGTTGTTGTTGTTCCAATAATAAGGAGATAGTTCAGTTTTTTATAGCCCTGGTGGCTGGTGATGGGGGCATTAAGTGTTACACATGTCCGTACACACATATGCACATCCCACATTTGATTTCCGTTAAAAGAAACTCAAGTGCCTTTTCAGGAAATCATTTTGACATTGATTCACAATATCTTTGACCACAATACACAATTCAAGTTTGGTTATTATACCTTTTATGGTTCCAGAATTATGCGCCTTAATTGTAAAATGACAAATTTGTGATATCTGTGCTGGAGCTTTAGATTCCCATGGCCAAAGCTTTGAAATTTTCACGCATTTGTTTACCACAATGCACAGGTCTATTTTAAATATTGTAATTATTCCCTTTATGGTTCCAGAGTAATGTCTCAATTAATTTAAAAAAAAACCAGTTAATTAATATTTTCCATGCTCTAATTTCCCTTGACCAAATTTTATTGAAATTTTTGCACAATGTTTTTGAATATGATACACAGGTCAAGGTTCATTTTAGCTATAATGTCATGTATAAGTTCCAGGGTTATGCCCATTAATTAATCGAAATTGAATATTTTTCTTTTTAGTGTTCTAACTTTAGTTTCCTTTAGTCAGGCATGCATTGCTTTTAGTTTAATATTGGCTAAAAGTGGGGTCACCTATGTCCAATGAACACATTTTTATTTTATTTTTGCAGTATATACTGTACTAAATTTTATATATTTTTCATAAATGCATATTGTCTTTCACAATTGAACATGGTGCTACCATTGTATATAAAATGCGATGTATAAATATGTTGGAGGCCATCATGATCAGTTCGTATGGTCGTTGGATTTACAACTACATATGCAATTAATGCCTATCACTACTAATGTTATGAGTTCGAATCCCGCACAAGCAAGGTGTGCTCGATACAACATTATGTGATAAAGTTTGTCAGTGAATTGCGACAGGTCGGTGGTTTTCTCCGGTTTCGTCCACCAATAAAACTGACTGCCACTATATGACTGAAATATTATTGAAAATGGCATTAAACACCATAAACTAAACAACCAACCATAAATATGTTGTAAGGGGAAGAACATATCAAATCAGAACATTCCTAATCTGCAACTATATTGTATTGACTGGTGCATGTACTACTAAATTTCCATTTCATAAATCACTCCATTAAATTTGAAACAGGTAAAGTTATTATTAAAGGGGACATAATCTCAAATATGCAACTATTCAGTTACATTTATCCTTAAATTATGAATATACTTATAGTATTAAACGCTTCTTTTCAGGAGTGCATGCATGTGTAAACGGTGCCGATGCACTCACAAACTGAATAAACGTCCAAAGGGCATTTATGTAAAGTTTGTGAGTGCATCCGCACCGTTTACACATGTATGCACTCCTGAAAAGAACCGTTTAATACTTATGATTCTTAAATTCAATATTGTAGATAGAAATGTATTATTCTTGCATATCCCTGTTCTAAAAATCGCACAAATTAAAATTCCGTGAAATATAAGTATATTTTCTTGTTTTCTCTGTGTGTAATGATTTATAAATATGTGATGATTTTTATTGTGTAAGTTACATGTCTAACCTTGTGCATGTTATCTTTTGTTGTAAAACAGGGACCCTTGGTTGAACCTGGACGACCAAGGTGCATTGTTAACAGGTAATAATGAATAAATGTATATGATTAAAAAAAAAATAATAATAAAAAAATAAAAATAAACAAATTCCGCGAAATGTTGTTGACGACTTAGGAACATTAACAACATGACGTCATATGAAGACGTCCAGTTTAAAACGTAAAGATCAGGTGTCATTTGGCTTCGTGTATGCTTCAATTTTAATCAGATTTAACTAAAAAATAAGTTTACAAGGTAGGCATTTTAATTATTTTTGTATATTGTTGTAAATATGACATGTAGAATTTCACGTTTTCAAGATGTTGAATCCTCGTAGTTACGGCTTGCAGATTGAAAAGTTCATCGAGTTATGAACGAATAAAAAAAAAAACAGGTGACAGTGTCCTTGTCCAATCAAAAGGCACGGAAACGATATACATTGTACATTTGTACTTTAATTCTATAAGAATTATTGCCATTTATTTCACTATTTTGCTAAAATGAGGATATTGTGTATCCATTCTTTTCTGGTTTGTTGCACACAATTGAACAAGGATAAAACTTGTGCTGGAGTATGACTTACGGTAATCACACAGAAAATCAATTTGACATAGTGCTAAAATTATTTAAATAAGACCAAACTGTTTTGTATTTTATTGCATTTTTCATACTTGGCAGAATATGTTGTAAATATGTACTACCCAAAGGTTTAAATTTTGTTACTTGTTTGTTTGATAAAAATATGCCGCTACCATTTTGTTGCTTTTTAGCCAATTACAATAAGGAATTATATCAAAAGTTTGCATACAATTATTTTTATCTTTGTTAGCAGCAGTGAAAGCAGGTCTAGGAACCACTTGTCTCTGTCAGTCAATTTGTCCATCAAAAACAATGAGATGGACTTAGAATTTATAATTTGAACTACAACATTTTTCATTCATCAGTATTCTAACTTTGCACTCACATTGAAGATGTGCACTTCCTATTTCAGACAAATTTTACTGATGCGTCTACGATGAATGTAATTATTTATTTGATGGAACTTTTCCTTTCCGATTGTCATGTTATTTTCATTGTTAATCAGCCATAGCATGATTTCAATTGGTGTATATACTGTTACTTGCATGATGATACTTTATTTCCCATACTCCCCCAGAAAAAAATTGTCTGCATCAGTTTACCATTTAAGTTTATCCAGCTTATTCATGGTTTTCGTATGGCGTAATATAACATTTTTATAAAAATGTTTAGAAAATGAGTATTTGCTGTTTTACTTTCAAACAAATTGCTAATAATCTTTATTTTTAGCAGAATCCTTATATTCAAAATTTACCTGTATTATGTTGAAATGATTATTATTGTGTTAAACTAATCCAGGAAAACTTTAAAGTATGGAAAGAAATTGTCCAAAGACAGACCTCAACATATCCCAACTTTAATTCTTCAGTCATATAGTGAATGAGTGAGTAATTGTTGTTTAACACCAAATGAACAATTTTTCAGCTACGGTATATTATGGCGAGAACAAGTTATAGTTCAATGAGGAGATGATGATGTCCACTTTTTTTTGTGGAGTCTTTTTTAGTTTTCTGTGTCTTGTGCCTAATGCTGTCTGTGTCTCTTGAGTTCCCCCCACTGGGGTTTGCATTGTTCATTTTGTCCTTTTATGTGTCTACATTCTTAGCTCCATGTTGTGATGTCTGATACAATTTCTGCTTAAAAACGATGTTCGGTACATCTTTATCCCCAGTTGTCATGGCTAGGCGTTGGTCGTCTGTCCGTTGTTGTCGCCGTCCGTCCGTTAGCTTTTTACATTTAAATATTCTTCTCTGAAACAAAAGAACAGATTTGAACTAAACTTGTCAGAAATGTTCATTGGATGGTCATCTACCAGATTTGTGTTTATGGTGCTGATTTGAAATTCAACATGGCTGCCAGGGTCCATAATGTGTTCTCATTGGCTGAAATTTAAAAAATCTGCTTGTCAGAAACCACCAAGCCAATTGAATTGTTACTTTGCAGGAATGATCATTGGGTGGTCCTGTACTAAATTTGTGAATCATTTGCCGATCGAAAATTAAAGCTGGCCACCATGACTCGACTTAGTTTTAACATAGGCCCCTATGGAAAAAATGTTTAAAAGTCTTCTCCTCTGAAACCAGTAAGTCAATTTAAAGCAAACATGGCATGAATGGTCCTTAGGTGGTCAACTTTCAAAATTATGTCCTGTGACCCCGACTTCCATCCAAGATGGCCACCGTCAGCGGACATAGTTTTAACATAGGACCCTATGGGAAAATGTTTAAAAAAAATTTCCTCTGAAACCAGTGAGCCAATTTAAAGCAAACATGGCATGAATGGTCCTTAAATGGTCAACTTTCAAAATTATATCTAGTGACCCAGACCTCCATCCAAGATGGACGCCATCAGCGGACATAGTTTTAACATAGGACCCTATGGGAAAAAATGTTTTAAAATCTTCTCCTCTGAAACCAGTAAGCCAATATAGCAATCATGTCATCAATGGTCCTTAGGTGGTCAACTTCCAAAATTGTGTTCAGTGACCCCGATCTCGGTCCAAAATAGCCGCCGTCAGCGGACATAGTTTTAACATAGGATCCTATGGGAAAATTGTTTAAAAGTCTTCTCCTCTGAAACCAGTCAGCCAATTTAAAGCAAACATGGCATGGATGGTCCTTGGGTAATATACTTTCAAAATTGTGTCCGGTGACCACGACCTCCACCCAAGATGGCTGTCATGAGCAGACATAGTTTTAACATAGAACCATATGGGATTTGAATAGTAACTGAGATGTATTCGGCCTGCAGACATTCTTAAGAGGGCTTATATATGTCAGGTGAGTGATACAGGCTTACCTGAGCATCTAGTTTCTGTATAGTGGTGTCAAACATGTCATGGTTATATGAGTAACATGGTGGGTGTCTTATAAGAGGCTGAAACTGCTTACTATTTGAGAGCACATGGGTTCACTCCTGGTTTTTAGTGGGGTCCATTCTGCTCATCTTTTCAGTTTTCTGTGTTGTGTTTTTGTTTGTTTTATTTGTCTTTGTCCTGTATGTCGTGTGCCCAATGTTACCAGTGTCTTTGGATTGTCCATTCTTGATTGCCCCTTCGGTTTCCTCAAATGTCTAGTTTTGTACAAGACCAAAGTAAGAGGTAGACATGTTGTTCCACTCTGATTCCGAGCCAACCAGTGTTTGCTCTTTCTCCTTAATGCTGCATACTTGGTGGAGATGCAGCAAATACCAATTTTATAGTCTTGTTTGACCTGACCAGATCTTGAACCTGCAAATACAGCACTGGAGGCAAGCATGCTTACCATTATACCATTGATGTGATTGTTCGGTCATATAACAACAAAGCTACAGTTTTTCATTTTATTCAATAATAAATAAATATATAAAATCATATATATAATATCCGTATATAAAATTACGAAAGGCAAGATGAAACATCTTTACATTATATAAAAATAGGATGATCTTTTTATTAGTATATATATATATATTTGTGGATGAATAAACAATGATTGATATTGATCTAAATTAAAAGTAAACTTTCATGATTTAATTCTAGAAATATGAAGATTGCACCAAAAGTTATAAATCCATAAAACTTAGTATTATAGGTATTCAACAGAAAACCAGAGGCTCCCATGAACATGTATCGCTCAACTGGTTTAGGAATAGGTATTTATGTCATATCCATCAGTCTGTCACAAAGGTGTTTAAACACAATGGTAATTCCTCAAAACTTTACATGCTTGCTTATAATCATAGGAAAATTATATCATTACAGTCGTTTGATTGGACCATTTTTGTGGAGTTATTGCCCCTTTTCACTAAGAGTATTTCATCAAAAAGTCTGAGTGTGCAACTCATACATTTTGAATTGGAATTCCTCAAAACTAAAACCTAAACCGGAAGATACAGTTGGTTAATGTAATTAATGATATGAAGTTAAATTGTATTTTGTAATGTGTATTTAGGGAGTTGATAATTACTCATTTGTATTTTCCCTCGACAAATGAGCTGTACTAAAGCAGGGGCCTCTAAGTCGGCTTCCCTGATCTACCCTGTGCGTCTTAGGTCATTGTACAAGCCATGTTGTTGATTAAATTATTGAATCATACAAACACATCATTCCTACAGATTTTGTTTCATATTGACCCAACAGTTTCAGAAGAGATGACCAAAACGTGAAAAGTTAATGGACGGACGACAGACACCAAGTGATGGAAAAAGATCACCTTTGGTTCAGATGAGCTAAAAATATAAAATAAAACAGATTATTTAAGTAAGCAAAATGCATCATGTATGATGTATCAATAGTTTTGTTGTAGGTGTAGTACACATGTATTCTAAATATCAATATTTTGTGACTAATAGGGAGTAAAAGCCCACTGATTTTTTACCATTCATTGCCTGTTCTTTTAGTTAATATCTTTATTTTAATTATTCATAGCGAAAATAAAATAGATCATTGTGATTAAATTTGTTAACCAAATTGTAAATAATTCACAAGTTTTCAGTCGAACGAAATTTATATTACCTACTACTGCAGATTTGATTAAAGTTTTTACTCAATGAAAGTAATGAAGCTTAAAAATAAATTATATGTGATATACAGAATAAAAACATAAGCTTCATAATATAGTTTGCATATTGTTACCCTAGCACTACTAAGAACTCATATTAGTGGTTCGTTGACAAACAGACCAACCAATCAAAAACTTGACACTAACTCAACATTATCAATGAAGTATAAATATTAGTTCAACATTAGTAGACAATTGGTTTGTTGTCCACCAACACCCATTAACAAAAACTTGATGCAAATTCAACAAAATCAGTGAAATATAAAAAATTGTTTAACATCAGGAGACAAGTGGTTAGTTAAGATTTACACTAGGATTGGATTTACCAATTGTAGTTGACCAATCATGAATGGTGTTGAGAACCAGACCTAACCACTAAAATCAGAAGTAAATTCAACAGTCACTGAACCATAAAATGTTAAACAGATGTAACCACTAAAATCTGAAGTAAATTCAACAGTCACTGAACAATAAAATGTTAAGAAACAGATCTAACCACTAAAATCTGAAGTAAATTCAACAGTCACTGAACCATAAAATGTTAAGAAACAGACCTAACCACTAAAATCTGAAGTAGATTCAACAGTCACTGAACCATAAAATGTTAAACAGATGTAACCACTAAAATCTGACCTAATTCAACAGTCACTGAACCATAAAAAATAAATCAAGGTGAAAATCTATATTCCAGGCTTATTGTATTGATCAATTATGGTTCTTCAATCATTTAGTAAGAAAGGGTACGGGTGTAAATGAACATGAGAGACTATCCAACATTACACTTAGACACAATGTATGATTGCTGAGAATTTAATCTAATAACAAAACATGACACAAATATCTCCTTATTTACTTCTGGAAATCAAATCATTTGTATATAAGCCTAGTAACACCTGTCCTCCGTAAATTCTTATTTATTCTTTTGATTCTTCCCATGGTGATTATAACTAAATTAGTGCTCACTTTACATTTAACAACAATCAATCAAACAATGAACATGGCTTAAGTCATTGAACCATGAAAATTAGATCAAAGTTAAATGATATGTGCTTGGCTGAAATGTACACTTTAGGATAAACTTGTGGAGCAATTATGGTGAACTTATGATATATGACTATTGAAAAACAGGAATAAGCATAATTACTGCCACTTGAAAATCTTTCTGCAGCTTCCATTGCGGGTGAGACAAAAAAAAAATCACTTTATCACAAAAATTAGCATGGAAGTAAAAGATCATTCAGGCAGAGATCAGAATGTAGGAATGTTTATGATAAGGTTGTCCTCACAGTACAGTGAAACCTGTCTAAACAGAACCCTGAATAAACATGAATACTGAATAAACCAAACTTTAAAATAAAATCCTAGTGTATGAAATCTTTGTTAATGTAACTGTTTGAAAACAAAAAACTATTGTGAACACAAATGCTGGTCCCAAGAAGGTTTGGTTTAAACAGGTTTCACTATAATTATTGTTTATAGGAGTCATATGTAACAAATGAAACAATTTACAAAATATATAATTTTCCAAATGCAATACTGAAAGGCTTGTACCCTTTAAAAAATAAAAAAATATAATTCATACAAAAATATGAACATGTACTATTACAGCATTTACAATAATTTACAGAACAATTTATCAATGTAAACAAAGCTTTATCCACAATGGTCACGTAACTCTAATAGTCCAGCTTTATGTAAATGCTAATATTAAAAACAAATCTAATTTTTGCTGTATAAGCTTTCATTTTGAATTTGAAAATAGACTTGATATTTTATACTTGTGAGCAACACAGTAACAAAACTCACAAAGCTAAACATTATTATGAAATAAACTAGTACTGTCAGTAGGAAATTAATAGAACACAATTATGTTTAATAGACTAGTAATGAATTTAGCTGTTAAATAAGATTGCATTGGTTTCAATATTAATTCACAATTAATATATTTTCAAACTTTTGTTGCCGTTTTATGAGAGCATATATGTTCCAGATTATACAAGTATCCAATCTAAGAGTATTTATATACACTCTGACCTTATTACAATACACTGACTAACTAGTATTCTCATAAATAATATATACAGGGATGAGGGTTATGGTGTTTTAACACCACTTTCTACAATATTTCAGCTACAGTCAAACCTGTATTAAGAGGTCACATTTGGGACAAAGAAAAAGTGGCCTTATAAGACAGGTGACCTCCTAAAAGATGTTCAATTCATATGAAATTTTCTATGACAAGACAAGAAAAAGGTGACCTTTTAATACAGGTGACTGCTTAATAGAGGTGACCGCACAGGCAGGTTTGACTGTATATTGTGGCGATCAGTTTTATTAGTGGAGGAAACCAGAGTACTCGGAGAAAACCATCAACCTGCCGCAAGTCACTGATAAACTTGACCACATAATGTTTTATCGAGTACACTTCGTCGTGAGCGGGATTCAAACTCTCAACTTTAGTGGTGATAGGCACTGATTGCATAAGTAGCTGTAAATCCAACAATCATACGATTATGGTCATGACTACCCTTAACAATATATACAGCTTTCTTATATTATTTAGTAACAAATGACCAAAATAACAATAATTTAACAAAATATACAACAAAAATATACAAACTAGAGGCTCACATGAGCCTGTATCGCTCACCTGACATAAACTAAGTCCTCTTAAGAATGTCTGCATGCCGAATACATCTAAGTTACTATTCAAATCCCATAGGGTTCTATGTTAAAACTATGTCTGCTCATGGCAGCCATCTTGGATGGAGGTAGCTAGTCACCGGACACAATTTTAAAAGTATACTACCCAAGGACCATCTATGCCATATTTGCTTTAAATTGGCTGACTGGTTTCAGAGGGAAGACTTTTAAACAATTTTCCCATAGGGTCCTATGTTAAAACTATGTCCGCTGACTG
>MJUT01031671.1:114796-127667 GCA_002080005.1 Gigantidas platifrons
TGACTTACTGCTTTCAGAGGAAATTTTTTTTAATAAACATTTTTCCCATAGGGTTCTATGTTAAAACTAAGTCGAGTCATGGCAGCCATCTTGGATATGCGATCGGCACAAAAATAACAAATTTAGTAGAGGACCATCCAGTCATCATTTCTATAATGTTACAATTCCATCGGCTGAGTAGTTTCTGACAAGAAGATTTTCAAAGTTTCAACCAATCAGAACACATTATTGGCCCTGGCGGCCATGTTGGATTCAGTGGTTTCAAAGAAAAAGAAGAAAGTATGAAAAGTTTACAGACACGGACGACGACGACGGACGCAAAGTGATGACAAAAGCTCACATGACCCTTTGGGTCAGGTGAGCTAAAAACAAGTAACAAATATTGCTGGAATGGGTCATGACATAATAAATGCATCAATAGATTACTTACATAGTTAACATAGTTAACTTAAAGCAGTAGGAAAAAAATCTGTTTCTTAATCAATGGGTTATGGTGCTTAACACCACTTTCAACAATATTTCAGTTATATTCTGGAGGTCAGTTTTATTGGTGGAAGAAACCAGAGTACCCAAAAACCACTGACCTGCTGCAAGTCACTGACAAGCTTTATCACATAAAGTTGTATCCTGTATACCTCGTCATAAGCGGGATTCAAATTCACAACTGTAGTGGCGATAGGCACTGATTACAGAGGTATCTGAATCAAAGTATGACAAAACATTCCTTGCATAGAAAAATAATCTACTGTTAAAATGAATAAATTATCTACCTATAAATAGATCCCTTGTTTGGTTGCCATCTGCATGTACCGTGGACAATGCCACGCTCAGTACATATTTAATTTTTTATTTATTTAAGTTAACATCAACATTTTAATGCTTTTTTTTCTCTTATCTACAAAAACAGAAAGTAAATGAAACATAGAAGAAATAAATCAAAATATGACCCAAAAAAAAAGACAATATGTATAGGACAAGACTAAGGTAAAATATGTATAGGACAAGACTAAGGTAAAATATTTTTACCCTTTGTGTGTAGTTGATGATATTATGACTAGAATTTTATTTGCATTTAATTTTTGTGTCAACGTCACTCTGACTATGGATTTCATTTCAAATGACATGAGTATTTCCATTATATTGGTAAAACTTAATCTTTAATATTACTAAGGAAGGACCTAAATTGTTTCTAGTCATCCAAGGAAAAATAATTAATCCATGTTAAAAGTTTTAAAGATTCAAAAATGAATCTAACCGATTTCTAAAGCTGAATGATTTTTCTTGTAAATTATCTACTGTTCATCATCACTACTATCACTTTCGTTACTATGGCTACGCTGACTGTCTTTAATAGTTTGTCTCATTCTGTTCAATTCAGCCAACTCATTCTGCAGAAAAAAAAATACACAAGAAAATATTTAAAAAAAAACTTTTAGACTGCTTTTCAAAATACATATAAAAATAGAAATATAAAAAAACTCAGTAATGCTATCTATGGATTAAGATATTTCTCCTTATTGATATCTATAGTACCAGAATTACCTGATTTACCAGATCATATGTTTAAGAGGAATTCTGGGTGGATAGTGATAACTCAGAATTTTGTCAAAATTTAAACATTGCTTGTTAAAAAAAAACTGTATAAAATATGGAATTGACAGGAAAATATTTGTCTAAAGATCCTGATATGATTTTATAGAGAGAAATACCATACAAAAACCACTGATGGTATATCCGTACAGAACTATCAAATTATTATTATAATACATGTATATCAAGTGGTTCTCAATGATATGCAGTCTATCAGAACATTTGCATGAGCAGATAAAGCAATTACTTCTTCATCTCCATGTCAGAGGAGCCCTAAATAACTCATTAGTCAAACTTGTCTTAAAGGGTAACACTATATAACAAATCACTGTCTATAAAGGGCAGTCTCATTTTTCCTATTAAAGAATAGTGCATATAAATTTAAACTGTATATATGAGTGGGCAACTGCTTATAAAGGCCACATTTTCAGGTTCTCCTGAGTGGCTTTTATATACAGGAGGTGAATTTTATTACATGTAGTATCATCTATAACAGATTTTACCTTGACATGCTGTAGATGGAACTGCCTCCTGGTACTAATTAACCTCATAGGAAAAGGATTGATCCAATTATAGGCTAGCTACAATTACAAAAATAGTACAAAATTATGACATTTGCATCCATTTAGCAGGTATAATTTGTCACTAATATACTACCTTACTCTATGATTCTTAATATATACAATATACATACATTGTTGGAAAATATATAATTTATTTGTACAAGCTTTAGAAACAGGCAGAAAAGCAAGCTATATCAAACTAGAGGCTCAGAGGGCTGAGCATGTGTCACTCACCTTTCATTCTGCTTTGAGGAAACTTAATACAGAACCTTCCATACATGTAGATGCTTCCTACCAAGTTTCGGTTCATATGGCTAAGCAGTTTCAAAGAAGAAGATTTTTTAGAAATTGACCAATCAGAAACAAGAATTGCATGTGGTGACCATGTTTGCTAACTGATTGGGACGAAATGAACAATCATCATAGAGGACATTCTATAGATGCTTCCTACCAAGTTTCGGTGGTAGCCATGTTTGTTAACCGATTGGGACGAAATGAACAATCATCATAGAGGACATTCCATAGATGCTTCCTACCAAGTTTCAATTCATTTGGCCAAGCGGTTTCAGAGGAGAAGATTTTCAAAAATCGGCCAATCAGAAACAAGAATTGCCTGTGGTGGCCATGTTTGGTAATGGATCATAACAAAATGTGCACTCTTTAGAGAGGACCTTCCATAGAAGCTTCCTACTAAGTTTCAGTTCATTTGGCTCAGGGTTTTCAGAGGAGAAGATTAAAATGTGAAAAGTAAACAGATGACAGACGACGGACACAAAGTAATGTCAAAAGCTTATATTGCCTTTGGCAAGGTTTGCTAAAAAGAATATTAAAATGTGAATACCTACTTGCAATGTATAGAATAAACATGTTACACTATACATTTTTGTATCAGCATTAGTTAATTTCTAAGGGAGATAATGGCAAGAGTTATCTTTCTTTTAACAGGTTAGGCAAGAGTTATCATTCTTTTAACAGAGCAGAAGATTTTTTAATAGAAATCAACCAATCAGAAACAAGAATTGCCTGTGGTGGCCATGTTTGTTAACCGATCGCAACAAAATGAGCATTGTTTTTAGAGGTCCTTCCTAAGATGCATTCTACCAAAATTCGGTTCATTTGGCCAAGCGATTTCAGAGGAGAAGATTTTTATAAATCGGCCAATAAGAAACAAGAATTGCCTGTGGTGGCCATGTTTGTTAATGGATCGGGACGAAATGAGTAATCATTATAGAGGACCTTCCATAGATACTACCTACCAAGTTTCAGATCAATTGGCTTTGCGGTTTCAGAGGGGAAGATTAAAATGTGAAAAGTAAACAGACGACGGATGCCAAGTGATGGCAAAAGCTCACATTGCCTTTGGCAAGGTGAGCTAAGAGTCCAAAAACAACTACCAAATTGCTTAAAAATAGCAGAAACAAGGGTCGTTCTAATCATTTTCAATGGCGTCATCTGTGACGTCAGCACTTATACTGCTACAGTTTCTTCCTGTTGCTCTACATAAATCAGGTACCAGAAATGCTTTATTAGGTCCATGACTAAATAACACTGAAGTTTACTTGACCCCCTTTATTAGCACCGGTACTCAAAATCACACAATTGCAGGATAAAATAAAATATTCTACCTAACAAACACAAGCACATTTTGCTAAACATTATTATTTTTCAGATTAATACATACATCTAATCAATCAAATGAATGCTCAAATTGAGGGCAGACAATAAACACACCATTTACCAAATGCAGACAGACAGTGCTCTTATCATATTCAGATGAATTTAAAATATTGTATACAGAAGAATGAATGTTCTTGTCATATGAAAATGGATGCTATTATCATCTGTAGATGAATGGCAGCTTTTAATTTATGCAGATGAACAAATTCACAAACAAACAAGATATGATATACAAATGAAAACTTGGGAATATTTTACATGTCAGGGGCTGTATGTGACAAAATAACCACCGACCTATTCAAGTCACTGACAAACTTGATCACATAATGTTGTATCGAGTAAACCTTGCCATGAACAGGGTTCAAACTTACAATGTTAGTGGTGATAGGTTTGTCTTTTTTTCTGACATGTCAATCTATTCATAGTTTCAAGAAGACAACCATTTTACATGACCACTGTTTATCTTACTTGACAAATTTGTTTAGGATCATTCATCTTTTCCCCCATAACCCTCATAAAATGGTTCAGTTGCAGAGCATCCGTCTGCTTCAAAATGTCATCTTCTACAATCTTAAAAAAGGCAACAGCAAATCTAAACAAAACCTGAAATAGAGGTAAAATTAATTTAGATTAAATCTTTGACGTGAAATGATAGATCTGTGATTAAATATCGTGAAAATACACAGTAATACCTGTCTAAGCAAACTACTACTAGTTTGATTAAACAGGATTTCAGTTAATCCAGGATTTGGTTTACGAAAGTATTAGTGTACTTGTAATTCATGAAAGTACATACATGTATGTACAGTGATTTACTTAGAATTTGAATTTTGAAAGCAAATTTACTTAACATTTTGTGTCGAAAATAAGATGCTTAAAGTGTAGATAATGCATCATAAAAAGTTATTTTTTTTACACGAAAACATATTTCTTCTCCTATTTTTTTTCTATCTGTAACATTATATACAAATAGTTGCCTGTTCTGAATTGTGCACTTTCAGTGTGTGAAGAAGGGGAATAACTCCATTAAAAATATTTGTGTTGACATGATCTGTGCATCTCCATATGATAACCATAAATGTTGGAATCGTATCAGTGGTGTAATGGTTAGCATACTTGCCTTGTGTGCAGTAGATCGTGGGTTTGAGGCCTGGTTGAATCAAACCAATGACTATAAAATTGGCATTTGTTGCTTTCATGCTAAGCATGCAACACTAAGGAGTAAGAAAACAGACTGTTTGGCTCCGAATCAGAATAATTAAATACTATAAAATCCAACTAATCATGTTGGTTTAGTACAAAGCAGACATCATCATCTCACTGAATGTAATTTGTTCTTGCCATAACATGGCTGAAAAATTGCTGGTTGTTTAATGCCACTCTCAATATTATTGCATTTATTTCAAAATTGTATAAAGCTATTTGATTTCACTCCAAAAAACTTGTACTGATATACTGAATAATTATATATATTTCTGTGTGTCCTTTTCCATTGTTTGTCAACATTGTCAAAAGGTTGTGTAATACTCAATGCCTTAAATCAAATATTTTATGTTGACAATAGGATTTCCTGTTGTGAAATTTTATATATTTGTCATGAATATGTAAAAATAATGAGCTTTGTTTCTTTAATAAATGTCAAAGCTGCTTTAATGATCACCTCTAATAAGTAATAACTGGTATTATGTGACCTTAATTTTTATTCCCCTTCCCAGTGCATTTCATGTCAATTAAATCTGTATTAAGCGACCACCTGTCTTATGTGACCATATTTCACTCTTGGAAGGTCACATAAGACAGGGTTTACTGTATGTTAAACTTCTCATTTTAAATAATGAGTACTTACTTTGCTGCCTTCATACAAAAACGAGTCCCATATCCTAAGGAATGTTGTAGTTGGAATGTTGTCTACAAAAATGGTCAGGAACCAGTTAAATGTAAACAATGATATATCTACGTTTAACTGTTCAAAGTGTGTTGATAGTCTGGGTAACTTCTCATGAAGCAAGTCTTTCAATACTCTCTAAAATAAATTAACACATTATAACTTCTCATGAAGCAAGTCTTTCAATACTCTCTAAAATAAATTAACACATTATAACTTCTCACGAAGCAAGTCTTTCAATACTCTCTAAAATAAATTAACACATTATAACTCCTCATGAAGCAAGTCTTTCAATACTCTCTAAAATAAATTAACACATTATAACTTCTCATGAAGCAAGTCTTTCAACACTCTCTAAATTAAATTAACACATTATGTACAAAACTTGAGATAGTTGACAGAGAAAGATGTCATGCCAGTCTCCACATGTTGTATTAGCTTAAGGATAGGGGATATGTATAGTGTTTAATGCCACTTTCAACAATATTTCAGTTATATCGTGGCGGTCTGTCTTATTGGTGGAGGAAACCAGAATATGTGGAGAAAACTCCTAACCTGTCACAAGTCACTGACAAACTTTATCACATAATGTTGTATCGAGTACACCTTGATATGAAAGGGTTTCAAACTGTATTAGTTTAAGTCTTTGAGTATTTAAAAAAATAACACACATCACCATGAGATATAAATAGTATGATATAACATTCTATCTAGTGTCTGTTATCTATATGACAGCTGTAAAATCAGCACCTAACTAGAATCCTCAACATTTTCAAAACGTAATTTATAATTATTTTTACATGGAGAACAAGTTGTATGTTTGAAAACTCAATATATATATTAACACTTAACAATTGTTTTCAATGAAAAATATCAATATTTTCAATAGTACTTGCACATAATTAATCAAATGTTCACAGTGGACATTAGAAAATAAGTATTCATACCTGATCAACTTGGGCTGCCATTAATGTTTTACTATAGTAATCTCTAGGCATCAGAAAATCAACAATGGCTACCAGACACCAAAAAGCCTCTTCTTCTGATAGGAATAATAAACTGATAGCTGCAAGTCTGTTTAAACCCTGTAGAAAATACATCAATTAATATATACATGTACATAAATGTGTAAAAGGAGTCTGTTAAGGACAATTTATCAAAAAATGCTGTTTACACACTAAAAGTTTTAATCTGGCTCAGGCGAAGTGTACTCCATACAACATTATGTGATAAAGTTTGCAGTCACTTGCGGCAGGTTTTCTCTGTGTACTCCAGTTTCCTACACCAATATAACTGACTGCCACGATATAACTGAAATATTGTTGAAAATGGAGTTAAACACCATAACCCCCTACATACTAAAATCTTTCGCATCAATTCAAAGTATCTCTCTGTCTGTATTATTACCTTTCAATTCTTATTTTAATACATTTCTACTAAGGTCATGCAATGCTGTTTATGAGTTTTTCTGCCATATTTTTATTTCTAATTTAGTTATCATTGATGAGAGCTGTAGACCTTTGATGTAAATTTGAACATGGCAAAAATATTGAGTATACTGGTAAATTCAGTTGTGCGAGGGCAAATGGCTACAACTACATTCGTATCTCAGGTGAGCTAATCAAAAGTTTTCTCCATTACTTAAAACAATGAGAGTATAAGTTTTCTCTTATTACATAACCTTGTACTTACATGACAGCACTTCTGAAACCTAAATCTGACCTGGCAGTAGGAATAATAGAATCCAACAACCATAAAAGTGCAAGACTGGGAAATCTCAGCCACTCAAGAACAAGGCTTGCAGAATTCTCGATTGAAATCTTACCGGAGCATGGCTAAGATGACCTGGTCTTGTATATCATTTAAACAGTGTTTGATTATATTTCTCTCACTTTTTAAAGGGCTTTAAAACAGAACAAATAAAATTCAGCAAAATATTGTTGATGAATAATAATGTCATAGTAAAACATGACGTCATATCAACACTTTCTGAGCAAAACTTAAACATTGGATGTATATTTGGCTATTTGTACACCTCCGATTTGAGTAAATATCTCACAAAAGCTAGTTTTTGAGGTAGAAGGTGTTATTTTGTGGATCACATAACAATATGGCAAAGACAGTTATTTTGAAGGAAACTGTGTGTCGCTTGTCTTGTAAAATATACATTGTATCTCTTGTTCTTATTCTGCTACCTATAACTTACCTGACAGTAGCCAATAACAAGATTATGTCAGCTATAACTTACCTGACAGTAGTCAATAACAGGATTATGCCAACTATAACTTACCTGACAGCAACCAATAACAGGAATATGCTAGCCATAATTTACCTGACAGTAGCCAATAACAGGATTGTGCCAACTATAACTTACCTGACAGCAGCCAATAACAGGATTATGTCAGCTATACCTTACATGACAATAGCCAATAACAAGATTACGCCAGCTATAACTTACCTGACAGTAGTCAATAACAGGATTATGCCAACTATAACTTACCTGACAGCAACCAATAACAGGATTATGCTAGCTATAACCAACATGACAGTAGCCAATAACAGGATTATGCTAACTATAACTTACCTGACAGCAGCCAATAACAGGATTATGCCAGCTATATCTTACCTGGCAGTAGCCAATAACAGGATTATGTCAACAATATCTTACCTGACAGTAGTCAATGACAGGATTATGCCAGCTATAGCTTACCTGACAGTAGCCAATAACAGGATTATGCCAGCTATAACTTACCTGACAACAGCCAATAACAAGATTATGTCAGCTATAACTTACCTGACAGTAGTCAATAACAGGATTATGCCAACTATAACTTACCTGACAGCAACCAATAACAGGAATATGCTAGGTATAATTTACATGACAGTAGCCAATAACAGGATTGTGCCAACTATAACTTACCTGACAGCAGCCAATAACAGGATTATGCCAGCTATAACTTACCTGACAGCAGCCAATAACAGAATTATGTCAGCTATACCTTACATGACAATAGTCAATAACAAGATTATGCCAGCTATAACTTACCTGACAGTAGTCAATAACAGGATTATGCCAAATATAACTTACCTGACAGCAACCAATAACAGGATTATGCTAGCTATAACCAACCTGACAGCAGCCAATAACAGGATTATGCCAGCTATAACTTACCTGACAGTAGCCAATAACAGGATTATGTCAACAAAATCTTACCTGACAGTAGTCAATGACAGGAGTATGCCATCTATAGCTTACCTGACAGTAGCCAAGAACAGGATTATGCCAGCTATAACTTACATGACAGCAACCAATAACAGGATTATGCCAGCTATAACTTACCTGACAGTAGCCTATAACAGGATTCTGCTACATATAACTTACCTGACAGTAGCCAATAACAAGATTATGCCAGCTATAACTTACCTGACAATAGCAAATAACAAGATTATGTCAGCTATAACTTACCTGACAGTAGTCAATAACAGGATTATGACAACTATAACTTACCTGACAGCAACCAATAACAGGAATATGCTAGCTATAATTTACCTGACAGTAGCCAATAACAGGATTATGCCAACTATAACTTACCTGACAGCAGCCAATAACAGGATTATGTCAGCTATACCTTACATGACAATAGCCAATAACAAGATTATGCCAGCTATATCATACCTGACAGTAGTTAATAACAGGATTATGCCAGCTATAACTTACCAGACAATAGCCAATAACAAGATTATGCCAACTATAACTTACCTGACAGTAGCCAATAACAGGATTATGCCAACTATAACTTACCTGACAGCAGCCAATAACAGGATTATGCCAGCTATAACTTACCTGACAGTAGCCAATAACAGGATTATGTCAACAATATCTTACCTGACAGTAGTCAATGACAGGATTATGCCAGCTATAGCTTACCTGACAGTAGCCAGTAACAGGATTATGCCAGCTATAGCTTACCTGACAGTAGTCAATAACAGGATTATGCCAACTATAACTTACCTGACAGCAACCAATAACAGGAATATGCTAGCTATAATTTACATGACAGTAGCCAATAACAGGATTGTGCCAACTATAACTTACCTGACAGTAACCAATAACAGAATTATGTCAGCTATACCTTACATGACAATAGTCAATAACAAGATTATGCAAGCTATAACTTACCTGACAGTAGTCAATTACAGGATTATGCCAAATATAACTTACCTGACAGCAACCAATAACAGGATTATGCTAGCTATAACCAACCTGACAGCAGCCAATAACAGGATTATGCCAGCTATAACTTACCTGACAGTAGCCAATAACAGGATTATGTCAACAATATCTTACCTGACAGTAGTCAATGACAGGATTATGCCAGCTATAGCTTACCTGACAGTAGCCAATAACAGGATTATGCCAGCTATAGCTTACCTGATAGTAGCCAATAACAGGATTATGCCAACTATAACTTACCTGACATCAACCAATAACAGGATCATGCCAGCTATAACTTACCTGACAGTAGCCAATAACAGGATTATGCCAATTATAACTTACCTGACAGTAGCCAATAACAGAATTATGCCAACTACATTATGTATATCTTATCTGACAGTAGCCAATAACAGGATTATGCCAGCTATAACTTACCTGGCAGTAGCCAATAACAGGATTATGCCAGCTATAACTTAGTAAAACCTTCCTTAGTTTATCTATCCCTTCATTTTCAATACTCTCATAATGTTTGTTATTTGGTAATGTTCTCAAAAGGTCAAGTTCTATCTGAAAGTATACATACATATAACAGTGTACTCTTTGTTAGTTGTATCATATCTATCTACTGAAAGAGGAGAAAGTATTACATTTTGCATTTTTGTCAATGAAAAATGAAATTTTTAGAGGGGAACATGTTGCTTTAGTTTTCTGTGCAGTGTATTGCAGATCATTGTTTGTCCTTTTTCTTTTGCCTACACGTATTGTATTGTCTGTCCTTTGATTTACGGTTTCTGATTCCCCTTTGGTATCTTCTAAATTTTGGCCATTGTTTTGTCTGCTCTTTGATTTACGGTTTCTGATTCCCCTTTGGTATCTTCTAACGTTTGGCCATTGTTTTGTCTGCTCTTTGATTTATGGCTTCTGATTCCCCTTTGGTATCTTCTAACTTTTGGCCATTGTTTTGTCTGTCCTTTGGTTTATGGCTTCTGATTCCCCTTTGGTATCTTCTAACTTTTGGCCATTGTTTTGTCTGCTCTTGTATTTATGGCTTCTGATTCCCCTTTGGTATCTTCTAACTTTTGGCCATTGTTTTGTCTGTCCTTTGATTTATGGCTTCTGATTCCCCTTTGGTATCTTCTAACTTTTGGCCATTGTATTGTCTGTCCTTTGATTTATGGCTTCTGATTCCCCTTTGGTATCTTCAAACTTTTGGCCATTGTTTTGTCTGCTCTTTGATTTATGGCTTCTGATTCCCTTTTGGTATCTTCTAACTTTTGGCCATTGTTTTGTCTGCTCTTTGATTTATGGCTTCTGATTCCCCTTTGGTATCTTCAAACTTTTGGCCATTGTATTGTCTGCTCTTTGATTTATGGCTTCTGATTCCCCTTTGGTATCTTCTAACTTTTCTTATTCAATGTTTTATTTTCTTATTAACCTTTATAAAGATAACAATGATTATTAAAAGCATTCAAGGAGAAAATCAATTTCTAAGGACAAGTTTTCTGAGAAATAATATTTTCTTGATAAAAAAAAATATTGATCATTCAAATTTCATATTTATGAAAAATAATGATTTTCCTAAAACAAATATTACAAACTTTTTTTCCTGGATACCTATTTCCTAGATTTGATTAATCACTAATTAAATGTTTTCTATCAATCATAACGAAAATACAAATATTGTTTACAGTGTTTAACTGTTACCATGACAACTAATTATGGATTCCAAGTTATCTTTACCTGTTTTGTTTCTGGATTAAGTGATGTATTCTTAGTTTTGTCAGCTAGATTTTTGTAATATTGTGGACCTAGCTTGTCTCTCGTTTCTCCAACAGAAAATTGTATACAACTGAAATAGAATGGTCAATCAGATAATGATACCAGAAACATTTGTAAGTGAACACTTTCAATATAGTAAAACCTGTATTTATAAAGGACATTGAAGAGAACCTGAAAATGTGTCTTTTTCCCCCTTAAGGTACCATAATCCGGTCAATTTTTTAAAAACATTATGGAAAATTTTATTTCTTTGATATTTGATATTTGCATGGCAAAGTTGCCTGCACCTGTTTTTTCTTTTACGGGTAATCTTGTTCATTTTATGATCAGTAGAACTGAAATTTGCCTACACTTGGGTTAAACTCAACTGGTATGTGTATTTGTATGGAAAGAGGTGTAGGGGAGTAACTCTCAATACTATTTTTTTATACACAAACAACACAATGTAAGAATAAAGAAACTAAAAGACTAAACAGTAACATCATTTTTATCAAAGCTTCAATGAGCCTGTTCATATTTAAAATCAAGGTCAGTGAACATGTGTAGTGCAAGAAGTCACAAAGATATACATTTAGCTGAAAAATTAACATTGATTCTAACTTGACCTCCTTCTTTCGCTTTGTTAACAAATGAGCGAATTATCTATTCGGTATAATCTCATTAGCACATGCACCGGTGAATTTGACTGACTTTTCCATTGGCAGCATAGATTGTAACCCGAATAATGTCAATAGAGGGCGCAGTATTATTCGAGTTACATAAATTGTGTGCGACATTTTCCGCAAGCCGAATTTAGCGTAAGTATAAACTAGAACTGTCCGCATAGCGGGACTAATACCCCCCGCTTCACTCTGACTGTGTCCAAGATTATTGAAAACTAAGTCTACACGGAAAATATATTATTTGTCAAATTATAATGTTTAATACATTCAACAAAAATAAAAACGTCGTAGCATAAAAACTGTAAGAGGAGTTGCATGGACAAACCATGTACCCTTTCAGCCAAATTCACAAATAAAAAAAAATAACTAAGTTCAACAATCTATATTTTTTGGTAAAATTCATAAAAATCAAAATTCTTACAACATGCACATCTTTGATATGAGTACAAATGTTCTGCAATGTAAAAACTTCCTAACTTACAAACTGTAGGAGGAGTTG
>MJUT01031671.1:145413-162556 GCA_002080005.1 Gigantidas platifrons
AAAAAAAATTAATTGCCTTTTGCTTGAAAAGCCTAAAGTTACTTTTTAGTCATGATTTCACGCCATGAAAACCCTCAGATTTGCAAGGAAACTCATTTTGAATATAATATGTTACTAACTTTGAAGTATTTTTTTCTGTGTTTCCATAAAATATGAGGGTGTTCTGTGACATTATATAAATCATAAATTGAATCATATTTAAACTTTGTATGAAGTAACACAAATATTATCCTACTAGACAAACAATACAAATATTAAACCACGAGACAAACACACACAATAGACAAAGGCGTAATACAAGCACCAATTCTCACAAACTTACTACAAAAGGTTAACTTCATAGCTTGATGAACAGGATAATTTCTTTATTCTACTTTCCTAAAAAGATTGAATCAAATTTATCCTATATTTTCCTCCAAATATGAATATTCAGTTTGTGTAAATTGAACTAAAACAAGCTAAAACAAATTTTGTAAGTTATACATATACAATACTTGTGCACTGTCGAAGCATATAGGAAATATGTGTATGAGGCTTAGAAACGGGGGAAAAGGCGAGGCTTCGTCGAGCCTTTTCCCGCGTCTTACGCCGAATACACATATTTACCTATATGCTTCGACAGTGCACATGTATTGTATTTATCCTGCAATTTTAAATCGTAAATAAACGTTTACTGGACGGTGATAAAAGTATTTGAAATAATTTTTTGCATGTATTTGAAAACAATATCCCCCGATGTGCCCCGATTTACATTTGCATGTTCTATTTATAACTGACCAATATCAAAAAAAATATTGGGCAGGCTATATTGGTGGGTAAATGCTGTCATTGCAGGATAAATCAATATATGAGGTATTTGACCAATCTGACTACAAAATTTGCTTCAGCATATTGGAAAATATAAGAAGCATAAAAAAGATATACAGTCTAATAAAAGCCATTTTATGTGCTTAAGGTATCATAATAGCTGAACATGGAAAAGGGAGTGTTAAGAAGCTTCATTATAGGGTGCATTGATTAGAAAATTGTGAGTTATACAAAATATTGCTGTGACACGATAATACATTGGATCTGTGTCATCATCCTTCACCGTGCAAAAAGCTTGGTGTTTTACGAACATTTAAACAACCTGTAATACTCTGTTTACTCATAATGGCACCCAATGCATCCCTTAGATCTGATTTCAGAGATGAGAATGACCCTGTATGTGATCTTTTAAGGGTTTCACCTGTTGATACAGTCAGTGGAGAAAAGGATGGCACTACAATTTCTGGTATAACTGTTCTGGTTGGAGATGAATCATCAGTAGTGCTCTCCCCTTGATTGCCATTTTGATTTTGACATTTTACAACATCCAACCCACTCAAGCGATGTGGTCTCTGAAAATAGTAAAAGTTTCTATATACACTCAATTTATGTGGGGATCTACTATGCAATCAGTGCCTATCATCACTAACATTGTGAGTTTTAATCCTGCTCAAGCAAGGTGTACTTGATAAAGTGAATCATGAAAATCATCATATAAAATGGAAGATATCTTAGAAGAGGTTTAATTTTGAAGAAATTAACAAACTCACATAAATCTGTATTGCTCAGTTACATTGTTTGGTCACAATTTTCTCTCTAAATAGTTGCCAAGATAATTTAATATACTTTGGATGTATATGTATATGCTGTACTGCAAAACATTTTCCCTGCAGATTTCTAATGTGAAGATAATAAAGGTGCAACATTAAATATAATAGAGCCAAAAAAAAGTCTTGTTTTTGGAGAACATACTATTTCTGTGTAATTAAAAGCAAACTGCGAATTTATATTGGATAATTTTGTGGATATATGTACAATATACGTACATTGTTGGTAAATGTATAATTTATTACGAGTTGTAGAAAGAGGAATCAAAGCTAATCTTTGATGAGATTTTCTCGCTTGTTCTCGTAGCGAGTGCAAATTAATTTTATATTTACTAACAGTCTAACAATGTACATATATTGTGTAAAACAACTGCTAAATTGTCTGAAAAGAGCAGAAACAATCATTTTTCTAATTGTTTTCAATGGTGTCCTCTGTGACATCTGTGCTCATACTGTTACCATCTTCGATCATAGCCCTACATGAATCAGGTACCAGAAAAGCTTAATTAGGTCCATGACTAAATAACACTAAAGTTTATTTCGACCCTTTATTAGTACTCAAAATTACAAAATTGTAAGATAAAGTGAAATATACTGTTGATACAGTGGATAACATTGTGAATATAGATGGTTATACAGTGGACATAGAGACAAATCAAGTTTCCTTGTTATAATTAATATATGTATTCACTTTAACATATATAGATGGTTATACAGTGGACATAGAGACAAATCAAGTTTCCTTGTTATAATTAATATATGTATTCACCTTAACACTACCAAGTGGCCTACAAAGTTTGGTTGATTGGTTACTGTTATAAAATCGTCTTCTTTTCTGCAACTCTTGTAACCAATACATCATAGCATGTCTGTTTGATGCATCTAATACATGCTCCCTGTTTGCTGATCTACAAAGGATACAATACATTTTTGTGTTTAAAGAAAAACAGTACAGTACATACCTAAGTACAGTTCACTTATAATGAAATAAATTTTAACGAAAAATTTGATATATTGAACAGATCATTCATCCCTGTTAACCCCCTTGAGAATATATCAGATCTGGTTACATTGAAGTTTGATAATAATTATGACAATGAAAAGATTTCATGTCCCACATTTTCAATATATGTTGGCTACCCTGTAGTAGTATTCTGTGCACTTAATTTGCTTCAGTGAAATCTGTCTCAAGAGAACCTCATTGGGACCAAGTTATGTGTTCGCAATATACATGTGTTTGTTACATTGGGACATTATTTAAAGCTTGGTTTATACAGGATTCTGATTTATTCAGTTTGGTTTAGACTGGTTTCATTGTATTTTCTTTGCAATCTTAGCCAATCTAGATACATGTACATGTAACTAAAATCACAACCATTGTAACACTTGGTTAATTGTGTTTAATCAGCCATGGTTAGTCAATTTCAGTTACCATATTGGCATGTTATATGATTTACTGGATTTAATTATTAAAGTAAAAACTCATACAATCTATTTTATTAATGCTAAAATATTAAATAGAATGTTACAAATGTCTTCATAAAGATTAAGAAACTAAATATCTCTTCATACTGCTTTTATATTTTTATTGGGGGGTCTGTGGATATAATACATGTAGTTTAGATATCCAATATTGTTTCAATTTCTAGATTCACTTACATTCCAAATTTTCCTGATAAAATGTGGCATAAATACATGACATATTATTCATGTGTAAATTCAGTATTCCATTACTTATAATAGTTTGTTGATGAAAACTAATGCTTTTTTATACTTTTTATTTATTGATCATAATTAAAATACTTTCCTTTCTGACTAGTAAGGAAGGTCAAGGTAAATCAATTAAATATTAAGAAATGACACCTTATTTGGAAGGCTCCTGGTTTATCAACATTTGTAGGCTCAAAATGGAATGTTGCTCTTGCTATGTCTATCTCTCCCAGTGGAACCATGTCATTCTGACTTCTGTAGAAATAAAGTTTACATGTCTTGTCTCCATACACAAACCATCTTTGTCGATTTGCTTTGATAATTCCTCTTGCCATAATAATAAGATATCCACAAAGTTTCCCTTCCGGGTATTTCGATACATTATGTTCCTCGTTTTCGTCTGCAACAGTGTTTTCTGTAGTAGCATTTTTATTATTTGTTGGTTTAACATTTTCACTCTCTTTCGGGAATGGTATAAATTGTCCAGAAATTTTTATGTCTGAAGGTTTAACTAATTTATTGCTCTGATCATCTGAGTCCTGTCCACCCACTTCAACTTCCATGTTTGTTTAGTGAGGAAGTGAAACAAGAATACCAATCGTTCTATTTTTAGAAAATACTAATGTCATTTAAACGCTTTAATGAAATGTACATTATTAATAGAGAAATAAGCGTTTTTACCTTCGGATATATAGGGCCCGTCTCAAAAAATACTCCAGATGTGTTTTTTTCGACATCAATGCATTTACAGACAATATGTCTCATAGACCTCATTTTTTATATTGTAAACATGAAAAGAGTCTTACAGCAATAATATAAGTTATAACACTCCATTTGACCCCTGTGACCGAGTTGGTGCACGATTTACAATCAGCTCGATAGGCTACACACCACACAACCTGTATGAATGCTGTAAGGTTTCCAGAAACCTACCAAACACCAGGAGTTCGCTCTAACTTCCCTCACTTCTGATAGTTATAATTTAGCTTAATTAAATTGAAAGCTGTGACTGTATCTACTCTTCTTATTCTTAATTTGGAACCTACATGTATGTTTAACAGAGACATATAAAACAGTTAATTATGTCTCTGATATTAATCCTATCATTAACCGTATTATAACGTTCAGATCAAAATAGTATCCTTCATAGAAAGGTCTGATACATGGCGTTGGTTAGGAAACATCTGGACCTGTTAAACAGCTCGACCTGGTGTATTTGACAACCGTCTATCAATGCGCCATGTCCTTAATTACTCATATCTTGAATTTAATGTTTGTATAACAGAGAGACTTGAAATTTAGTCAACATATATACAGTAAAATTAATAAATCCAACAGTATTTTAGGACTAATTGGTCGTTCATTTTCTTATCTGGACCGTTATACATTTGTAAAGCTTATACAACACTTGTTCGTCCGCACTTAGAGTATGGAAACACTATATGGTATCCTCATCTTAGGAAAGATATTGAATCAATTGAAAAAGTCCAGATGAGAGCAAAAAGGCTTCTATCAGAAATCAAACACCTTAATTATGAGGAAAGATTGAAAACCTTCAATTTACCTACTTTAGCACATCGCAGGCGTAGAGATGACATGATACAAACTTTTAAATTATTAAAGGATTAGAAGATATTCCTGTGGAAAGATTTTTTACTATTGTCAATTCCAATACATGTGGTCATATGTGCAAACTTGCTAAACCTCGTTGTAATACATCATTTAGATTACGACATTTTTCTCAGCGAGTTATAAATGATTGGAATGAATTACCAACAAATGTTATTTGTGTGAAAACAGTCGATGAATTCAAGATTCTTCTAGATCGCCACTGGGACAGAGAAATTTATTTATTTTAGTACTCAAATTTGGACATCACTACTTTAATACCAAATAACAAAACAGTATTCTAAGTTTGACCCGAAGAATGCATGATTGATGCTTGTTTTTATTACCATAAAAGTACTGAAAATGGGTGGGCTGAAAAAGGATTTAGCTCCTTCCCTATGCATGATTGATGCTTGTTTTTATTACCATAAAAGTACTGAAAATGGGTGGGCTGAAAATGGATTTAGCTCCTTCCCTATGAGCCCGTCAAAGATCATACAGGTAAGTAAGATCCTTCAGGTATGAATAAATAACCAAGTATGGAAGTAAACCGTTCAGTGGTAAAGATCGGAGTGACTGGTAATTGCTGTTTGTATGCAACACTACTCGGTACAAGATTTCAAGATTTTTTATTAGCAACCTCAGACACACACAGGTGTACATAAGTGTGACAAGATCGTTTTATACGATCATACCAAAAGGTGAAACAACGGAGAGTCATATAAAGGATTGTCCAGTATAGGACTACATTGATAAGCAATCTCAACAGGATTACAACCTGCTATACTCGGGGGATTATATATACTCCAGATATCAAATTTCTGATATGTGGCAATGTCAGTTTAACTTGTGAACAAAATTGTATTATATTTAAATATATTTTTTATTATATTAAATGCTCAAAAAGATTCCTTATCGTATAACTGGAATTGAATTGAGTGAACATGCACATCATATGAATCCATCTTAATTTTATTTTACCTTCTGTTTCATCATCGATTCGTTATTAGTGCTATATATTTTAATTACATGCCTTTTATGTACTTCTTTAATGTAACGAATTGTAATTTGGACAAGACTTCATAATTTGTTTAACTTGTGTCTTATCCGTTTTGTCTATTTACTTGGTAAATAAAATATGTTTAAACTAAACCTCTACATAAAATTACAAATGTATCTGTCTAAGCAAAGTGCATTAGTTAACAATTAATTGCAGACGTTTTTTTTTGTTTTAATTTTGTTTAAATGATGAATGGCTTTGTACGAGGTGGAAAGGTCAAGGGGTTTAGATTTATATCAGATTAGGATTTGAAAAATCGTGGTATTATATTTCTTAATTCTTTAAGATCCAATGATTGGTATGGAGTGAAGGTGGTCACCATATTTTCGGAAGCTATCTTCGATTACTGACAGTTTTAGATATAGGATTGATGTGACACAAGGAAGAACTGCATGGCTATATATTAACACAATTTGTATGGTACCGATTGGAAGATCTCTCCTGAACATGACGAAACAGAGACAGCAGTTTTGTTACAGCCTACTTTGTGACCGGTAAATGCACTTTGTGACCCGTTAAATGATGGTCATATAAGTTCATTGTACAACTAATAAACGGTTTAAGCGATCCGACAGAAAAAAAAAGACTTTTGTCGAACAGGTGTCACCGTGCTTATTTTATTTCCGAACCTCGAAAAGTAGTTCCAGAGTACATTCGAACTCGTCCATAGGAAAGACTGTATTACTGGCACCATAGCAGTTGGATGGACACAAGGAAAAGATTACTATCATATGGTTTGAACAAATACTTTCCTTCTCTCAGGATTACATAGAGAGGCATTATGAAACAATACTAGATGTTCTGAAAACAACTCTGACATTTATCCGTGAAAACAATACTAGATGTTCTGAAAACAACTCTGACATTTATCCGTGAAAACAATTGTATACATCTATAGGATCATGTGGTAGAGCATAGTTCGTATTCATAAACAAAACAGACTTTAGAATTTAACAGAGAGAAAATTATTTTAAAGATTTGTCTGTCATTTTATACCTGTAGTCAAAACAAAGTGGAGTGTAACAGATTGGTTTTAATTATGAGAGTACCTGCTAAGCGACAATGACTTCATATACTCGTAGAATGTACTGATTTTATTTAAGTGAGTATGTATTACATTTATTTATTTTTTATTAGTATAAGAGATAAAAAAAAAAAATCAAAATAAAGAAATATATACTGTACTTAGATTAGATACTCAGACCATTTAAAGATTGGAAACTAAAATTAGATACAACACTTTTGAATGTAATTTAATTATATGGACATGAAAAGGATATATTATGGCCTTTAATTATGTCTGATCCCTTTAATAAAGTAACTAACACACTTAAGTGTGTATGATCTCGGTTTCGATTAATATCTACTGATTGCAATTTGCATTAATGCATTGCTTAATATATGTTACAATAGTTGATAGAATAGCATTAGTGGAGCTTGTGCAATATAAAAAAACAACAACATGTAAATTTCGGATGGGGTGTTTTATGTAAATCCAGCAGGACACCATTGAATCTAATTAAAATTAAATGTGTGTTGGATCAGTAGCATTGCAAAGAAAAAGACAACAACAAAAAAGTCAATAAGCATCTACTTTTAGTTAGTTTTGACACAATTAAACTAACTTTTGACAATTATCTTTTTTTTTCTTTTTTTTTTTCTCAATAAAACTACATTTCACCCAAATCATTAAATTTTCCTCTGGTTAATTACAATGTAGTACAGCAAATGATAAAATCATTTGAATATTATACGTATTTATCAAGTTTGAATGGTTTCATACAAAACATGATAAAATTGATTTATAAGTAAAATTGTCAACAATTTTCTGTCAAATTAACTTTTTGATACAAATAATAAACTTTCGTATTCAAAATTTGACTATTCAATCATAGCCAGGGGCATTAGTGACCTAATGGTGAAATTGTTTACTTCTAATTTTCTTCTTCCTCCAGTAAAGTTCACCTCTGAGTTGTCCTGAGTATTATCGAACAAGCCTAATACCACTGATGCGAGTTCACGCCTCAGTGTCAACCCCGAGTGTTGTTTTCGGACTCCTACCCAAGGTCATGTGTTCTTCAGTCAGGTCGTGATCCTGGATTTTAATCCCCATTGAGTTTGGTAGTCACAGTCACGATATAGGTGACATTAACCGATTTTGGCTATCCTGATTAGGCCCTTTGGTTTATGAGGGTACCAAATTCGATATCTACGTTTTTTATATATAGATGAAAACAATACTTATAGATTAATGCATGACCTTTTTCATATTGCCCTTGTTATCAACCCGAGACCTTGATATCGGCCCGATCAGTCGAGGGCTGATAACAATGGCAATATGAAAAAGGCCATGTATTAATCTATTTATCACATATTTTGCCAGGGCAGATAACATGTTATTGCCCTCGTAAAATGTTATTGCCCCGGGGACAAATAACACGCCGCAAATTATGCTTTTATTACACATGCAAATTCAGCGTTATTTCAATAAAATATGTGATAACATCGTTTACATATCACCGGTCCGAAGTTATTTAGCAATGAAAAGTCAAGTGATGATAGGTTCGAATATTGAATTTGCATGTTCATTTATACCATACTAGAGGAGTTCGGTCAATATATTGACTACAAAGTCGTCCTTCCCAGATTTCCCAATTTCGAGAATTTTCGAATGAAAAAAACATCTGCTACAATCGTATCAGAAAAACTCGTGTATAACACGGACCTTCCGACACGTATTTTCTTAGAAATCTCATTACACATATTTTTCAAAATTTGTTACAAAAATTTAATTATTTTTTTAGGGGAGAAAACGAAGATAGGACAAAGACCCAATTTTAATTTGATTGATAAGAACAATATCTCCGAAGTATTAAACGGTAGAAAACACTGTTGTTTTGTTTTTCAAACTGTTTTTGTCAGATATCATGTAAACATTTTTGTAACAGATGTGCAATGATCTGTACAGTGATAGTAAGACTATCTGACAAACAAGTTATTATTGTTGATACTGTTCTTAAATATTGTTACACATGGAAAGTTTTATAACAAATATTTACACAATGACATATTATATAATGATATTCCGTAAAACAGTGGTCTACAGACAACGGAGTATTCACCGACGCTGCTGTTGTACATGTCCCAGTTGTCGCAATTTCATTGAAAGTTTGCTGTTTTCTGCCGATATTTTGTTGTTTGCATCCGTTTGGTCATCGGGGACCAGGTTATCAAGAAAGTAGTGACACCATTAAAATTGTTTGTGCCTGTCTAAAGTCAAGACCATAGGTTTTCATCTGTTTTTGTCCCTGTTCTTTTTGTGAGTATGTGTGTTTTTGAGTTTGTACTATAAGCTGGGTGTTTAGTGTTGTATTTCCTAGTATGAGCCTCGTATTCGTACTCCAATATCACCCAAATCAGAACACTGTAATATTGGATGTTAACATTAAAATTGGCTCCAATGTCTTAATACCGTAAGGACTGGTTGGTTATATTGTTCGACAATTGCTGTTAACTTCCATATTTCACAATTACCCTCGCCAATTTGTTTTATATGCGGTGATATCTTCTTGACAAGATTGTTCAGATGTGTGTTTTTATTTCAAACAAAGCAGTTTAGTATTAAATTATTACACTTCTATAATCTCTGAAGCACCATTTTCATTGGATGGTAAAGGTCATGACATAGGGTTATTTGTGTGTGACGTGTAACCCGCTATATAGCGTTTCTTCAGATCTACCACGCCACAACATATAATCAATAAAAATAAACCTGATGTTTTAAAACATCAATGGGGTGCTTTGTCCAGTTCTCCCGGGATGGGGTGGCACAGGAGATGCTTCTGGCATTGGTCGACCTTTTCAGCTTTCAGATATATGATTGGGTTGTAAATTTTTCACATAACCAAGCAGCTTCTTTATTGCCAGGACAAATTCTTCTATCATTATGTTATAATATAACATGATAAGGTGTAAACTTGATCTATGTGTGTTTATCTTGGATTTCAGTCTAAGCCCGGTATATGAATGCTTCAACAATAACGGAATATATGAATGGGTATACTAGTAGTTTAATTTTTTGTACTTCGAAAATATAAAAGTAAATGGTTTTCATGCTTAATCTGCACAATATGTGAATTGGAAAGTGTGGTGGAGTGGGGGAGGGGGAGGCGGGGGTCAAATTTCAGCGGCACCACCGTATCCAATTTTACACCAAGTACCACGCCCTTTGACTGTCCAAAAAACTTCTATGTAAATGCGAATGGATGTCAAATGTTGTTGACACCGTAACCTACATTTCCATTTGATAATTATTACATTTTGGCAAGATTGCATCGCTGAACTGAAATGGAAACAATACATTCGAAACATGAAATAAAGTCCTCAAGTATTAGTGAAATCAGTCGTGAACCATAAATGTCATTGTCTTAAATGTAAATAACCCACGTGGAAACAATTTTGACCCAACTGAATAACAAAATATCATGTAAGGCTCTGAACCCGACAAGAAATATTGTATATTTATATTTATATATATATATGTATAATTGCCTCCAATGACAATAATCAATGTATGCATTTTTTTTTGCCCCTATTGTGGGCCCATTGATTGGAATAATAAATATTCTATTCTATTCTATGTAATTGTATTTTCTAACTTAACGTGAAATTACCTTGTGAAAGCGATACGATCTTTTAAACAATCAAAGTAAAATAATTATTGTCGGTTAACAATCGGTCTTTCTTTTTTTTTTTTTGCAACACCCATAATATAATGTTGTATCACTTACGTAGAAAGAAAAGTCCCTACTAAGACCTAATAATCATTATAAATAATTTAAATCCTAAATACATGTAATTATTTCACCCAGCCTAAAAGAAGTATCATCACGAGAGAAAAAAATGATTTGAAAGTATGTTAATAACCGTAACCGTGAACGAAAATGAACTCATTAATACGTCTGGTCCTGTGTTACAATTATTTAATGATAGAAAAATTAGACCGAGCCTAAGTCAGGCTTTACTTAGAAAGACATGTAATCGGTGGCAAACCTTACGAAACTGTTAGACAGGGGAAAGTTATCACAAAGACAGACGGCAAGCAAACAAAAGAAAAACAAAAGTCAAATGAACATTTTTTTGGATTCAGGCCCCGGCGCGACAAAACTTGAGAATTTACTTAAGTCTGAGAATATTCTCAAATAAGTAAATACTCAAATTTGATTGGCTGAGTTCCTTATTTGAGAATATTCTCAGACTTAAGTCAATTTTCAAGTTTTGTGGAGCCGGGGCCTGGTAGCAATATCTGACGTTACGTTTCACGGTACTAACCCCACTCGCCATATTGTTCATACACATAATTTTAACTTATAAGTGAGTCTAGATTTCGAGAATTATTTTGATTCATTTTCACATAGGGAACAATGTTAAACTTTAATCCATTAAATTAGGATATAAAATGGATTGTAAATTGGTCGTTTTTGTTGCGATGTGTCCTGTTGTCGACCAACTGGTTCACTGTTTAACATTCCTGTTCCTAAGATATAACAGTAAGGGATTTTAATATGCAATTTGTATTCATATATTAAATTTATGATATGTTAATTTCTATTTAAAATGAATAAAAGTGGACAATGGAGCAGGTTCACTAAAAGTCTAAAATGTTTCAATTGCAATCAATTGTTGGAACGAGTAGTGGATAATGTTAAATGTCATTTCATGTAGCATTGTAAGCATGTTTTAAAACAATATTTAACTGCAAATATTTTCCCTTTCAAAAAGTATATTTACCCATTTAAATTCCCTAACAAGTAAATTGACTAAATAACAATTGCAAAAATTGAATTAAGTGACCGTACCATTGCTAATATAAAACACATGTGTTAAAGGAACTGGGTCCTCAATCGACATAAAGTAGAAGGTAGGAGAATTTCTTCAAATTTTCACTTTTCTCCAATATTTTAAAATGTTTGTAAAGGTATTTTTCAAGTAGCTAAGTAAAAAAAATTGCTTTTGATGTTGAAAGCTCAAATCTTAGATGAATCATATTGGTGGTTGAAAACAAATTAGAAATGCATAATAATATATTCATGTGTAAAGTGAGTGGGTTATTGTTGTTTAACGCCAACTCAGCAATTTTCCAGCTATATCATGGCGAGAACGAGTTAAATTTCAATGAGATGATGATTAGTTCCACTTTGTACTAGACCAACACGATTAGTTGCATTTTTAGTGCTGAAACATCAGTCCGCGGACAGACATGTCACCTTATTCAGACACATTACCATGATTTCGAGAAAATCGGTCTTTGCTCTTTCTCCTTAATGCTGCATGTTTCGAGGAGAAGCAACAAATACCAATTTTATAGTCTTTGGTTTGACCCGATCGGGACTTGAACCCACGATCTACCGCACTCGAGGAGAGTCAGGTGTAAAGGGAGCTGTGATAGTTTTCTTTGGTAAAATACATGCAGATTTATTTTTAAAATCTACTTTTCAGGAAAGCCGTTAACAACAGGTGTGTTCGATGCAGAATCTGTTTGTGTTGAGGAACAATGGGAGAAAGACCAAGTATCAGTGATGGAAATTCCTGGCAGTGTCCCTGTAATATGACACAGATTAGAAGAGACTATAATTCTAAGAGACCCCTTTCTTCAAAAAAGAAAGTCTGTACTCTTCCACACACTCTATCGGGGACTAAAGTTACCGAATATGGTTTCGGTAATTCAAATTCAGCAACAATTAAAGGGCCGATTCTTTTCGATAGTCCACATATAGCAAGAGTGTCCAGTTATCCTGGAATAACATTTCCTAAACTCCAAGGAAATAATTCGTCTTGTAATAATATCAAGAATGAACTGAAAATTACAAAGGTGAGGGAAAGGAACTCGGTATCCACGCCATTAGATAAACTAAGAATAGAAAACCGTAATAATATATCAGATAGCTTCATCAACCGAATAATAACACACGCCGAGAGATGTAGGTCAAGGGATACTACAAGGAAAGGCTCACCAAGGACGGGACTAACAGATGAAAATTGTTTTGATTATATTGTAATAAAGTCATTCACGAAGTCAAAACTAAAGAGCGAAATGAGACAAGCTCTGAATAGGATAATACTGAGTAGCAAAAAGAGAACAGTTTTACCTTCGTCACCAAGCTTATCTGATAAAATACTCAGACAAACGTCTGCTCTGTCTAGAGCTACTTGTTCTTCAAGATACACAGATAGTTCATCCGGGCATTACTCCATCCCACCAGATAGGCGAGCGATTGGATATTTATATAGTAACTTGAGAAAAGCAGAATCATACAATTCTCTAAAACAATATAATAGCACAACAAATCTGAGAAATCAAAAGAACCTAATAAATTCCAACACTGCAAATGGTACCAGTCGAGAAGACAGTACGGAAAATAAATCCGGAAGCGGCAATAGTAATAATAGACTCAAAAGGGAACGGACGTTCATACAACCAACACTGCCGAAACTTATAACCGGTAACACATCCTGCATGTTTAGACTCAATGGCCCTATTTTACTAAGTGCTCCTCACGGTTTAAAAATCTGGAGAGGTGGGACAGACGGTCGAAGACGACGAATACACTATCGCGAAATTTATGTCACAGAAATTATTCTTAAATTAGCAATCCATATTAACAAGTATACAGGATACCCTGCAAGTTTTATTATTTGGGATAGAAAAGTTGCAATGCCGGCAGATTTTAGAAATTTGGACCCTAATTTTTTGACCGAAAGACAATTTTCGCAATCCCCTTGGCATGAAGCTCTTGAACAATTCAAAGCTTATGGAATAGAAAATAAAATGCCAATATTTCATATCGATGTTCATGGAAAGAAGGATAGGAAAACAAATCTTGACGTAGATGCCGGGTTTCGTGCAATGGAAACACGATGGGAAAGTAAACAGTTTGTGGAATCTTTTAAGGAGGAAACTCATTCTGCATTTACAAAAGTGTTCCAAGACCCTTCATATGAAAAAAGGGGGATGAAATATGCAATTAATGTGGACCCTTTATTATGTGGGGACTGGGGCGGAGATTTGTATACCATGACTTGCCAGTCTGTATGTCTAGGAATTCCGTCTTTTCAATTAGAAATTCCCAAAACTGTCAGAACTAGATTGGTCGAAGACGATGAATTTGCATCAAAATTTGCCAAAGCAATAGTAGACATCTACACCAACTGTGTTCTAAAAGATTCAGCACTACCATCAATTACTGGAAGTGATATGTCAACGGTGGAATTTTTGGAAAAAATATACAATGATCATCTAAAAATTGAAAAAGCATTTCCAGAAAAGCAAATTTAAATCTATGTAAAAAAAAATAGCAATGTTTATGTTTACATGCCATATTATTTAGAGTATATAATTAGATATCAAAATAGATAATTCAATAATTTTCAGTGATTTTTTTGAAAATATTAAGGTATTGCAGTCTTAAACCATGCTTCAAGAAATTGCTCATGGATAGTCATACGAGTGCTCATGGTCGGTAACCCACCGCTGACTACGCTTAGACTATCTCCACTTGTCACACGTGGGTGAACTGGCAGAGAAATCCTCATAGTCATGTAGTCGTTTTAGAACACTTTGATAAGTCCAGTCTAATAAAATCACAACTTTTAATGTAATGGATTCTAAATTATAAGAAATCCCTTGCAAATTATAGCAGTCCCCATTTTTCTGTATAGCCTTTTCCACCACAAATCAGGAGATTAACAATATCAGCGACGATTTTAATGGGTAAGAATCAATAACTTGTTTTCCAACAAAAGGAGGACATCTCTGCCAGTTGACCAACCGGTGACGAGTGGAGAGTAATAGGGGTGTGATCAGCTGTGGGTTAGGTATACCCACGATGACAAGTGGGTTGATTATGAGTGGAGAGTAATAGGGGTGTGATCAGCTGTGGGTTAGGTATACCCACGATGACAAGTGGGTTGGTGATGAGTGGAGAGTAATAGGGGTGTGATCAGCTGTGGGTTAGGTATACCCACGATGACAAGTGGGTTGGTGACGAGTGGAGAGTAATAGGGGTGTGATCAGCTGTGGGTTACCTATACCTATGATGACAAGTGATTAAAAGGCTACCTTTCTATGGCGTTTGGTGGAAACATTAAGCTTTCTTGATCTTCAGTAAAGTTAAACAAAAACATGTTTTACATTTTGCCACACAATCCTATGTTAAATACATGTATATTGTCTAGCAGTGTCAGTCAACTCTATTATCTCTTTACAGAAAAATTCAACAATTGATCACCCCAAGTTTATTTTGAAGTCACCTTGACTTGTCTTATCTTCTTACAGAAGAATTCAAGAAATGTTCCTTCCAAACTTATTTTCAAAGGATTTAGTGGTTTTAGAGAAAAATATTTAAAAATGTTAAACTACAGGCACTAGACACAATATCAATAAAAATTCTATATAGTCAATGGTAAGGAAATAGTGTCTTATTCCATATAAAAAAATGATAAGGGGTAAGGAGTTATGGTGTTTTATGCCACTTTCAACAATATTTTCAATTATATTGTGGCCAGTAAGGAAAGAGTGTCTTGTATATATTATACAATACACTATTTTCATATCATTGGCTGTATGGAATTTTTATCCATGTAGTGTCTAGTGCCTAGTGTCAAACTATGTCCTATGGTGGAGGTCATATTTGATTTCAGATTAACACAAAAGTTGTAGAGAACCATCCCATGATCATTTGTTTAGTTTGGGTTCAATGTAGTTTCTAAGAAGATGCTTTTTAAAACATTTCTTGACATTGGGTCATATGTCAAACTATTCTGTGTCATGATCTCGGGACTATTATGATCAGTTTTAAATAAAACAAAAAATATGAATGTGTACAACACCTGAAACCAGATATTAATCTGATTCTGTATCATTCACCTGGAAAAATATTAGACATTTAAGGTGGTACCATACACTTCAGGTAAAAATGTTTTGGCAGTGTGTTTGAATATATCCACTGTAATAAATATCAAAATTTTAACAAATTCCAACCAACAGACTCAGAGCTATAAATTCACTAGCCACATAGCAGCTTTTCTGTGGTTTTGATCACGAGATGCTTGAAATCTGCATACAAACATCATATGATCAAAACGTTCAACTGATTTTAAAGAGTTATCTCCCTGTAGTGTATGGTACCCCCTTAACAAAATTTAAACACCATATTTGTCAAAAAAGACCTATTTGGCAAAATTTTAACCAGGAACAACAACTATACATGTTATATATGTAAAATAACTAATTAACTTGACACAACAATTAAAATGTTAAGATTTTTTTTTTAGAAATGGCAGCCATCTAGAGATTGGCGCTGTCAGACATATAATATATTTGAAAAGGAATTACCAAAGAACCATTCCAACTGAGGTTTTCTTCCAAATTTGATCCAGTGGTATCTGTCAAGATTACCATTATTTTGATTTTTGTTCAAATAGACTTTTTTGAGTTGAAGCAAACCTGAGCATTTTTTGTAATTATTTGTTTATATCTCTTGTCCATTGGAAATCCAGTTTTCAACAGGAGATGGTTGAAATCATCTTTACTGATTTAAAACCACTTCACCCTATTTGGTAATGGTAGTCACCTTGGATCCAGAGCAAGATTGTCAGAGATTATTTATCATCCAAAAAACATCAAATCTGAGTTTCCGAAATAAAAATTCATCAGAATACAAATCTAACATGTGGAAAACTAAGCAGGAAGATGTAAAGTTGCCACATGACAGCAAACACTCACCTTTTGTAAGGTTAAGTAAAATTTTATCAAAGAAAGATTAAGGCTCTATTCAAGGGGTTCAAAAAATACATGTTTCACGATGGTCACTTGTTCATTGTAAAATATTCTTTATCCCTTGACATTGTTTAATAATATGAAAAGAAAGTTTAAACAGTGATGGTCAACAATTCTACCAACACCAACAAAACGAACATTCACCCCTCGCCTCAACTCACTGAAACATAAAAAGGACAACATTAGATATCCAGGACCTGGCTTGTGACATGTTTCTTGTATCTGTGTCAGGAGTACATATTACATTAGATATCCAGGACCTGGCTGGTGACATGTTTCTTGTATCTGTGTCAG
>MJUT01031671.1:168471-206977 GCA_002080005.1 Gigantidas platifrons
CTTAACCTACATTGTATATTTGAACTTAACCTACATTGTATATTTGAACTTAACCTACATTGTATATTTGGGATATAAAAGTTATAGATTGTGTTGAAAGACCTTTGTAATTATAGTGAAGACAAATTCTGTCTCTATCTGGTAGAGACAATTAATACAGAACAATAAGATATTTTTCTAATTTGTTATCTTGGAAATCTCATGTTTTATGAACAACCACTTTTATTGCAAAGTAACAAATATTGATAATATTAAGAACACTCTGACAAAAATTTTAAAAATTCTTCTGCTTTATCTAATGTCCAACCAATCATTGAAGGACTTTTCACAATTTTGATATATTTTGAAAGCAAATCTTGTCCTATGACTTTTGCATTAAAGTCTAGTGTTGTCTCCCCTTGTAACTGACAATACCAGTAGCACATTTCACCAGCATACATCATACTGAGTAGATGTGTATCACTAAATATACCTGAAAAGATGAAAGAAAAAACATCAAACTTTCTGTGCTGCACAAGACATACTTATCTTTATATTGAACCAGCCAATCACATGGTGCTATATTAGTATGAAAGGATATGGAGGAAAATGAATATGAGACTAGACACAAATTAAAGTAAGGTAACAGTGCTTTCATTGCTGTTCTACATTTCACAGTCAAAGTAACATCCTCTAAAATTAGTGTGAGACAATCCTTATCCTGCAGTTGAGTGGTACTCTTTACATCTGCCGATAAATGCTACATCTTTATCACTAAGATGTTATTTGGTGCATATAATTTTATTTCCCAGATGCAAGATTATCAACAAGAAAGCAAAATAGGAGTGAAGTAATCTTACAAATACTGTCATCACCACATTACAAGATTACAAATACAAATAAAAAACAACAGACTCCGATCAGGTAAATAGTAAGAAATTTCAACAGTTTAATATAGTCTGAAGTAGGTTGACTAATTGGAAGGACTGTATGAACGTCTTAGAAAATAACATTTTAAAATTAAAAGCTGAAGTGTGAAAATTAAACACTCTATCATCCACAACTGTATAAATAAGAGAAGACACTGTAAGTCCAATATTGTGTTTAATCTATCTTCACTATTAATAAAAGACTAAGACATTACATGGCTTGATGTAACAACATTGTTTACAGTTGGAAACATATTCTTGCAGGGTTTCAAAAGCAGATTAAGTAGAAATGATTTATTTCGTTATCATTCCATAAAACTTGACGATGATAGAAAGTCTAAGTGCTGTGTCTCCTCAAATGTCATAGGTAAAACAAAAATGAACCCTTCTCAAATTGCCGCATATTTTGGATAAAGCCTTGTTCATATGAACCAAGTTTAAAGTTTGTCAATACCTTCATCATCATGCAGCCATAGCTTGTTGATTAAATACTTATCTTTGCTGCTTGTAGATTTCCTTTAAATTAGATAAACCTTGCAAATATTTTTTTTAATTCAGCTCGGTGGTTTCTTTTCACTCAGATAAAACCTTACACATAATGGCCAAAGGCATCTTGTTGATCTCTTCTAAATTCGATAAAACATGACCAATATAAGAAAATTCCACATGTTTTCTCTTTTCCCCTTGCAAATATTGGCCTATTTCACACTTTGTTGGATCTTCCAAGAATAGATAAAACCTTATCCATATTGGTCTTTAACAGATTTTATTTACACATTTCTATTTCCATATTGACAAATCAGACAGCTTGTTGGTCATTTTCCACTCATACACAACAAAACCCATATCCAAATCCATATCTTACTACCGGTAACCTCTTTACACTCTAATAAAATATTACAGTTACCCATAATGATCTAATGCACATCTTGTTAGTCCCCTTCCGACTTAAGATAAAATCTTACCCATATTGGCCAAGTCCACTGCTTGTTGATCCCCTTCCCATTCTGAACCATTTCTTTGAACTGTCAACATGTTTTGCAGATGTTTAACACCATTTTGTATGTTCTGCAAAAACAATTTTATAATATTTAGATAGCCTCTAATGAAGTATTTTCTGTTTTTATGAAAAGAAAGTTTAAACAGCAACTAGCAACAGCTCCACCTAGCTAGTTGTGGAACAGTAGCTCTTGTGGTCCCTTTTTTATAGATACACTAAAAAAAACATAACAGCTACAACTCCACCAACATCAACAAAAAGAACAATCACCTCTCACTTCACACCATTGAAGAACAAGAAATGTGTGCATCACAAAATACACCTGTCTATATAAATAAGGTTTTTCCCCTTCCACAGGGGAATCATGTGGCCAAGTTTGGTCAAGATCCAATATACAGAACTAAAGTTATCGTGCGGAAACGACCCTGTTCTCAAAAATTCTATTTATAGTAATGTGACCTTGACCTCTGACCTAATGACCCCAAAAATAAATAAGGTTCTTCCTCTTCCACAGGGGAATCATGTGGCCAAGTTTGGTAAAGATCCAATATACAGAACTAAAGTTATCATGCGCAAACGACCCTGTTGTCAAAAATTATATTTATAGTAATGGTGACCTTTAACCTAATGACCCCAAAATAAATAGCATTCTTCCCCTTCTACAGAGGGATCATGTGGCCAAGTTTGGTAAAGAACCAATATACAGAAATAAAGTTATCGTGCGGAAATGACCCTGTTGTCAAAAATTCTATTTGTAGTAATGGTGACCTTGACCTTTCACCTAATGACCCCACAATAAATAAGGTTTTTCCCCTTCTACAGGGGAATCATGTGGCCAAGTTTGGTCAAGATCCAATATACAGAACTAAAGTTATCGTGTGGAAACAACCCTGTTGTCAAAAATTCTATTTATAGTAACAGTGACCTTGACCTTTGACCTAATGACCCCAAAATAAATAGGGTTCTTCCCCTTTCACAGGAGAATCATGTGGCCAAGTTTGGTAAAGATCCAATATACAGAACTAAAGTTATCGTGCGAAAACAACCCTGTTGTCAAAAATTTTATTCATAGTAACGGTGACCTTTGACCTAATGACCCCAAAATCAATAGGGTTCTTCCCCTTCCACAGGGGAATCATGTGGCCAAGTTTGGTAAAGATCTGATATACAGAACTAAAGTTACGCTAGACGCCTGCCCACCCGCCATACCCAATCACATAATACGGCCCGTCTCGAGATGGGCGTATCAAAAAATACCATGACATAAAACATAGGTAATCTAGGTCCTGGCTTGGAAAAGGCACAACAAAAGTAGAGAGATTAAACCGGTTACATTTGTAATAGGACCACAACCCTCTTTGAATTCAAATTAAATACCAAATACAAATGTAATTACATTTTGTATATCCATTTTTTCATAGAAAGTTGTAAGATTGTGTATTATGTTTTTATTCTCTGATATATCAGATTTTTGTCTATAGATCTTCTATATGTTTTATTCCTTAAATGCATACAGTAGTGTTTATGATTACCATTTAAAGATTGAATAAAATATTTCCTGATATTTTATCTCTGGTGGTTTGGTTATCAAAAGAAGCAGAAGTGTTCTGGGTATCAGGGTGCGAACCCACATCAGTAGTGTAAGGCTTGTGGTCATCAGAGGTCAATGCCCTTAACCACTCTGCCACCCAGACCCTGGATGTAATATTTCCATGGTTACAGTGCTTAATTGAAATATCCATAGTGGAATGTCAACTATGTAAAAAAACACCTTAGATATCTAATTTAGTGTATGGCATGTTTCTGGAATAATCTTCAACATGTATGCTCATAGCCAAAATGCTGGAAAACCAAATAATTTAAAAGTCTTTCAGATGTATATGATACAATTAAATAAATAATCCCTATTGAAATCTTACCACTAAGAATTCATCATTTATCTGGTCTTGTCTTTTATCATCTCCTTTGATTGTACTACACAACATGTATAAAAGTGCTCCCTTTCTCCAGTGTATAACCTCAACAATTTCATGTCCTAAACAATCTATTACCTACAAATTAAAATCTTTCTGTTACATGCATAATAAATAAAATAAAAACAATTAGGCCTTGGTCCTTTTTGGTCCCCTCATATTTTGAAAATGGTAAGAGCTACAATAAATCTGTTTGAGCACTTCTGACAGGAATCTTTCTGAGGAAGTAAATGGATAATACCAAACTCAAATCTGACAATCTTTAATAAAAAAAAATAAAATTTTTGGTGTTGGTTCCATCTTTACCCCCTTATGTCTTGACCAAGTAACAGTACGTAGGTATACAAAATATGTTGGCATACTACATACTGAGAATCTTATAAGGAACATAAAGGGGGAAAATAAAAATGGGTTGAATAATAAATGCTTCATATACTAGAAACAGAAACCACCCTTTTTGGCATCTTGGTCCTCTTGCTTAAAAACTGTTAGAGCTAGAATTCCCTAAGCAGATCCCAACCTTTCTCTGTGCAAATGATACAAGATTGGACAAATATATTTACGTCCATCATTTAACTAAAAAGATTGAAAAAGAATTGAAATAATATATACCGGTAAGAATTCCTATAAAACAATTGTACATTTGTACACTTACTGTTGTAGTCTGTGGAAGACATGTCTTTACAAGCTCTTCTATAGTATCTATCCAAACTGAAAAAAAAATCTCATTTTATTAGCTGTTTTTTTTTGTATGAAAATATTATAAAGACCTAGCTTTTCTGAAGGAACTAAGAGAAGATACCAATGTTTAGTCACATTTTAACCTGAGTTTACAGTACAAGAACAACCCCAACCCCTTGTACAAATAAAAACAATGAGTTTTGATTTAATCCATTGTTAATAGAATGATTACTACAGTAATATTTCAATGTACTTTATTGAATAACATTGGTCTTTATTTAAGATGATCCATCATATATCCTTTCATTAATGATGCATAGGTTCTTCCATACCATGCTCATAGCAAAAAGTTTAAATGATAATTTCCCCAGTGCTTTTTCAATCTATATACTTGAAACATTTGTTATTATATACAAGAGTTTGAAAATGTAACAGTATTTTTGCACTGAGACTACATTTTGTATGCTCTTTAAGCCATAATATTAAAAGAAAAATTAATAAATATTCACAATTATATGATTACAAGAAATACCCATATTGATGCAGGTTTTTAAATGGCTGATAAAAAAATTATAATTCTTACCAAATATGTCATGTATTCTTTCTTTACTTGATTCTTTAGGGAAATCTTCATCTACAAGTTTACCTTCGTCATTGTATGTGTAATCTAGAACTATCTACCCATGGACAAATCATGTAAATATTAGCTATTTGTATGTTATAAAATAATGATCAATATTCAGCCTTAAATATTCAAATATCATGATTTGCTTTTGAGTGGGATTATAGTGTTCAATGCCACTTTCAACAATATTTCAGTTATATCATGGCGATCAGTTTTATTGGTGGAGGAAACCGGAATACCCGGAGACAACCATCGAATTGCCACAAGTCACTGACAAACTTGTGATAATGTAGTGTCGAGTATACAATTTCATGAGCGGGATTCCAACTAAAAATGTTAGTGGTGATAGGCACTGATTGCATAGGTAGTTATAAATCCAACTACCATACGATCACGACCACAATAGCCCCTGATCTGTTTTTGAAAATCTAATAACTGACTTAAGACAATCCAAAAGCCATTCATGTAATTAGCTTATTTGATAAGAATTTGTGTCAAATACCATAAGCCTAATTTTCATGATTTGAAAAATAAATCTTTCCTGCTGGAAAATAAAAAAGGGCAATAACTCCTTCAAAACTCAAGTAAACCTTCATATGGTAATAAGCAAGCTTGTGAAGTTTTGAGAAATTCCCATTTAAAATATAGGAGAAATAGGTCCTATCAACCTGCTGTAGCTGTAGACAAATCTTTGTATATTTATAAGCAAGCATGCAGAAATTACCATTAAAAATGCATGAGTTGTATATACCAACTTTTGATGAAATATTCTAAGAAAAATCGGGGCAATAACTAACTCCTTCAAAAATGATGTGAACAAAGGGGCAATAACTAACTCCTTCAAAAATGATGTGAACAAAGGGGCAATAACTAACTCCTTCAAAAACGATGTGAACAAAGGGGCAATAACTAACTCCTTCAAAAACGATGTGAACAAAGGGGCAATAACTAACTCCTTCAAAAACGATGTGAACAAAGGGGCAATAACTAACTCCTTCAAAAACGATGTGAACAAAGGGACAATAACTAACTCCTTCAAAAACGATATGAACAAAGGGGCAATAACTAACTCCTTCAAAAATGATGTGAACAAAGGGGCAATAACTAACTCCTTCAAAAACGATATGAACAAAGGGGCAATAACTAACTCCTTCAAAAACGATGTAAACAAAGGGGCAATAACTAACTCCTTCAAAAACGATGTGAACAAAATAGTGTAAGGATATTGTATTCTGCATATGGCAATAAGCAAGCATTTTGAGGAAATCACATATAAAATGCAGGAGTTGTACATCTAAACTTTTGAGATGGATGGACAGACAGGACAGTAAGTCTCCCTCTTTTAGGGGAGATATAATAAAGTATTCTAGTGTACATGTAACATATCCTGATTGTATTGTAACAATACTTAAAGTGAAATTATATAACAAATAAACACTTGACTTGACTGAATTGTTTGTCTTTATCCTACTTTCACACATCAGGAAATACTTGAATGAATGATATCTAACTTACATTGTATAAATTTGTTGAATCATAATTGTTCCAGTTCTATTATGGAAACAAACAATTGACATTAATTAAAGATACCGGTAATAAAAAATGAATACATGTACAGTCAAACCAGCCTATGCAGTCACCTCTATTAAGCAGTCACCTGTATTAAAAGTCATATTTTCTTGTCCTGTTATAGAAAATTTCATATGAATTGAACCTTAATTTAAGAGGTCACCTGTCTTAAAAGACTACTTTTTCTCTGTCCAAAAGGTGACCTCCTAATACAGGTTTGACCATTATAACACATTTACTATATGGTTTTTTTTAGTGTAGAAAATGTTATTATTGTCAATGGAATGATAACATTTGAACATATGGAATTTCATTTTCAATCATTTCAACTTTTCTGAGCAATAGAAGTTGGAGAAATTCCATGCATGTCACACAGCAGACAGATTTCTTGAAAAAAAAGTATTTCAATCTTTTTGTACTGTATAAGGAAATTAAAACAAAATCAAAGTTCACTAGAAAGGAAATTAAATTGGAATAAAAAATGATATTCTATAATTAATAATACAGTGAAACCTGTCTAACCTGAACCCTGAATACAGGGGCGGATCCAGGATTTCAAGTTATGGGGGGCACACGTAAAATAATTTGTTGGGGTATTTTGTGTGAAAAATCACGATTTTATGCAAAAAATCGTATTTTTTCCAATTTTAGGGGGGTGGGCACCAAGTGTGCCCCCCCCCTTTTGGATCCGCCCCTGGAATAAACAAGCATCCTGTATAAACCAAACTTTAAATAAAGTCCCAATGTAGGATATCTGTGTTAATTTTACCCCTGTAAACTGAATACCTGTCTATTCCAAACACTAAAATTAGTCCCAATGATGTTTGGTTCAGACAGGTTTCACTGTAATTTCCATCTTAAATAATAGCCTTTTCATTTTAAAATTTTCATATTTATATCCTTTGAATTCAAGGTAAATAAAATGTACAATCAAATTTTAACTTCATACATAACATATGATTTCACCTGAGAGGTGGTTTCTATGGTCACAATCATTTCAAAGATAGATTTACAACTACCAATATAAATCAGCATCTGTCACCACTCACTTTAGTGATAGACTTTCTCTTGTGGAGAAGTGTATTTGATACAACCTTGTGTGATAAAATTAGTCAGTGAATTACTGAAGGTGGGTGGGTTTCTTTGTCACAGTTGTGAACTCTAGTCCCTTCAACATCATGATATCACTGAAATATTATTGTAAGTGGTAACTAGAGGCTCCCAGGACCCTATAATCGCTCACCTGGTTTTCAATTCAACATCTGAAGTTAATAGAAAATGGGGATGTTACACATAATTTTGAAAGTGGGCCACCCAAAGATCATTTCAACTCAAATTTCTGAGCAAAAAATTTAGATGTGATTTTTATCTCATAATATTCCTAAATGGAATAAACTGGCTGAAAAAATCTCACAGGAAAACCCAGAATATATGTTAAACTACTCATTGCCATGTAGCTGCAGTTAAAATTTGAGTTCATTTTAATTTATACTAAAGCAGCAATGGACAATTGAAGAAATGTCTATTTTTAGTAACAACAGCCATCTTGAATGGAGGGTGGGGTTGTCGGACACAATTTTGAAAGGGACCCACCTAGGGACCATCCCTGCCAGGTTTTGTTTAATTTGATTCAGCAGTTTCAGAGGAGAGGATTTAAATGTGATCTTTTATCAAAATATGCCAAATTTGCATAATCGGTTTAAATCAGCTGACAAAAAAATTTCACAGAAAAAAACGGATTATATGTTTAACTACTTGCCATGTAGCTGCAGTTAAAATTTTAACTCATTTTGACTTACACTAAAGCAGCAATGGACATTTGAAGAAATTTATATTTTTACTAACAGCAGCCATCTTGAATGGAGGGCGGGGCTGTCAGACACAATTTTGAAAGGGACCCACCAAGGGACCATCCCTGCCAGGTTTGGTTTAATTTGGGTCAGTGGTTTCAGAGAAGAAGATTTAAATGTGATCTTTTATCAAAATCTGCCTAATTTGCATAATTGGTATAAATCGGCTGAAAGAAAAATTTCACAGAAAAACCAGAGATATATATTAAACTACTCCTTGCCATGTAGCTTCAGTTAAAATTTGAGCTCATTTTGACTTATACTAAAGCAGCAATGGACAATTGAAGAAATTTCTATTTTTAGTAACAGCAGCCATCTTGAATGGAGGACGGGGCTGTTGGACACAGTTTTGAAAGGAACCCACCCAGGTACCATCCCTGCCAGGTTTGGTTTAATTTGTTCAGCGGTTTCAGAGGAGAAGATTCAAATGTGATCTTTTATCAAAACATGCCTAATTTGCATAATCGGTATTAATCGGCCGAAAGAAAAATTTCACAGAAAAATCCGGAATATATGTTAAACTACTCCTTACCATGTAGCTGCAGTTAAAATTTGAGGTCATTTTGACTTATACTAAAGCAGCAATGGACAATTAAAATTTCATCCCTCCTTTTTCCTATTTTTAGCTTGGTGGCCATCTTGGTTGGAAGTCCGGATCACCAGACACAATTTTAGAAGGGGGCCATCCAAGGACCATTCCACCAAAGTTTGGTTGCAATTGGCCCAGTGGTTACTGAGATGAAGATAAAAATGTGAAAGTTTACGACGTACGACGGACGGACAGACAGACGGACGACGGACAGACAAACGGATGCCAAGTGATGACAAAAGCTCACATGGCCTTTGGCCAGGTGAGCTAATAAAAACTTATTCTAACCATCCTACTCCATGTATAAACTGACCAGAAATGATATCCATTAATTTACATATATGAGCATACTGATTCATCTCCCTTATATGTTCGATTATACTGCTTCAGGCCACTACATGTCAGAGCATACTGCTTCAGTCCCATTACATACCTGAGCATACTGCTTCAGTCTCATTATATACCTGAGCATACTGCTTCAGTTCCACTACATAGCAGTATACAGTTATTTCATGCCTGTTCAGGGAACAATCAAAACAACTGACCCAAGGTGCTGGAGATAACTTGAGAACTGTTGCCTGAGGCCGAAGGCCGAATGCAACAGTTCCCAAGTCATCTCCAGCACCGAGGGACAATAGGTTTTATTATCTTATATACATGCACATAACCACAAATCCACTGAAGATGATAATGTCAGCATACCATATCATTAAAAAATTGGGGCACAACATTGTTTTGAAAAAAAATACAGCATTTTGTTGATTATTTATTCAGCCGACAGGAATGACGCACTGCTCAGCGTTCTCGGGCATGGAACAGTTCGGATCCGGAAGTAAGGGAACAGTCAACTGCTTCACTTCGCCGGCTATTTTTTAAAATTTTCTTGTAATCAGTTAAAAATATAGCATATGAAAAATATATACTATAAGTTAATAAAGCATACTGCTTCAGCTGCAGTACATAGGTGAGCATACTGCTTTACACCCAATACATACCCGAGTATACTGCTTCAGCTCCATTACATACTTGAGCATACTGCTTTACATACATGAACATCCTGCTTCAGCTGAGCTCCAATACATACCCGAGTATACTGCTTCAGCTCCATTACATACTTGAGCATACAGCATTATCTCCACTATACTGCTTCAACTCCACTCCATACCTGAGCATACTGTTGCAGCTTCATTACATACCTAAGCATATTGTTTCAGCTTCATTACATAGCTGAGCACACTGCTTCAGATCCACTTTATACATGAGGATACAGCATTATCTCCACTTCATAAATGAGTACACTGCTTTGGATCCCCTAAATACAGTGTACCTAAGCAAACTGCTTTAGCCCCACAACATATCTGAGCATACTGCTCAGCTCCACTACATACCTGAGCATATTGCTTCAATAGGTTTTTTAAACTGTCATTGTCTGTTGATTTTCTACAAATATCAATCAAACATGTGCACTTGTTTTTCACCTCCTTAAGGAAAGGATCATCTGAAAATCAATGGAAAAAATATAAATAAAAGAACACATGCTCTGGAAAATTATGTAACATACTCAGTTATTAGTAATAAATCAAACAGTATTGGTGAATCAACAATCCAAATATTTACAAAATGCAAGATCATCACCAACCAGTCAACTTGAACATATAAAAAAATGACTCTCTACCTGCATTCTTCATGAAAATGAGAGCTGGTCACTCAAGTGATACTACATAACTTACATGAATACTACAATATTAATTTATAGACTTAATATGGGTTGTTCATAGTGAGCTCTTACTGGGTTATGGTTATGGTGTTTAATGCCACTTTAAGCATTATTTCAGTTATATTGTGACGGTCAGTGTACATATTGAGAAACAAACTTAAAAAAAAAAAAAACTAAGATACCACAGCCAAAGGGATAACACCAGGAAATGTGTACACTGATGACTGTTGATTATGCCATCATGCATGGTTACTTAATACTTATAAACATCATAACAAAAAACTTAACACAAGCAATAAGATCATGCATGGTGACATGTTCTGTGACTTGTACAGACCATTGTTGATTATACCAAATAGCATCGTTACCGTGAAATGCTCTGAAATAAAACTCATAACAAAAATCTATGTTGTCTTCCCATTTTAGGTTTGAATGCATACATGTAGTTACGCTTAGGTATTTTTAATTATCTACATTGTCAAATATCCATGTAAGGTGTAAGTATAATAAATTGGGTGTTTATTTCGGCAAATTGTTGCACTTGCATGGATGGAACACCATTTCCATGTTTGTTCCAAAATACCTAGTAAATCAAGATCGTGTTGAAGGATCATACAATCACTGTTGGATTTAATTACAAGATATATGGTGTCATCGGCAAAAAGGTGTATGGTGGAATGCAAGCCAACTGGTATGTCATTTATATACATGTAGAATAAAACGAGACTAGTGCAGAACAGAACAGAACAGCCACCTAGCCTGAGGTCTCACCCTCTAGAGATAAATGCCTGTGTACATTTTGATAGGAAGCCATGTATCCATGGATTAGTTTTACCCTGTATGCCATTATGATTAAGTTTATGTAGATTGTAACTGACTTTATCGAGAGTTAGTGTTGTCTGTGATTAATATATGTCTGTGTAAAGTTTTCAATTATTTTGAGAAGTTATCCAAATGTTGTGCTTCACAGGATATGTTTGCGGAACCCATGGATATCATGGTTGTTTGCACGTGTCATGAGAGCCCTAACTAGATGTTCCATGATATAATGTCCAAGAAATGTGTTTATAATATATACAGATGTATCAAACCATATTAGACCTTGTTCATCTGATGTAATAGGATGACAGAGTGACTTACTACCCTTAAATTCATGTTATGCCCGAATCATTTCACATTTATTTTTGGCCATTTCAAATTATACTATTAACAAACAAAAAACCTCTTTTTTTTGGGTATGATTCTGCTATTAATATACGTATTATATCATATACCTATTAACAACAACAAAAAAAACCTTTTATTTTTATTTTGTATGATTCTACTATTAATATACATGTGTTTATGCTTGGTAATTAAGATGAATTGCATGTATACATGATGGGTAGATTTCTCTACGTCTTATGTAAATTGTTTTCTTATTGTTCTATCTTGTTGTTGGAGAGGATTTGTATAGGCATAGCCTGTTATCCAATCCTATTGATTTATCAATAAAATATTTGAAATGAAATGAAAAATTTATAAACAGGTGACATACAAATGTATCTTCAACCTCATCGCTTATAAAGTATGTTTAACTGCAATGAGAATACCATCACCATGCAGATCTTCTATATCCTTTCTGTAAAGTATGTACACTTTGGCAAGTTTGCATTTCGACAATGTTCAATTTCAGGTCTTATGCTATATATCTACAATATTTTGGACAAGGTACATGGTTTTTTTATGTTTGATGGACAGAAAGTTGATGTTAACTGTAGTGTTTTTCAGCTTGATCTTAATTAATAGTCAGTTACTTATATGGTTTTTGACGGCGACTTTCCAAATTAGAAATTGCGCCCAGTGATAGTGAGGATTAATGAGATGATTTAAATAATCTTGTTGGTATTCTTAAACTACAGTAATTACCATCTGAGTAGCAATTACTAATATAAACATTTAAATAGATTTGATGGTTTTTATGTATCATGCAAATCAAATAGCCATGTGCTGTAATTTGAATTTTCGCAAAGCAAACAATGCCAACTAATTATGCTATTGTATTTAATAATCTCAAATCTCTTTATAATACCTCTAAGTTTGTTTCGCTTTTGTCTGCTGAGGATAATTATGTTATATCTATTATTAACCAAACTTTTAGATGTGAAGCCTTTTCAGGCAATATTTAGTATAACAATTTCCTATATCAAGTCAACAATATATATATTTTAAAAATGCCTCTGCTAATGTATTGAGTCCTGGATCCTGTATTTGTTTGTATAGCTTTTTTTCTATTTTTTTTTATGGTTATATGTAATTCACTATTTCTGTTAAAATCATTACCAATCAATGTACATGTAATCAATTGTATAGAATTTATGTTAATTGTTCTGCCTTAACAGGCACATATGATTGGCAATAACATATTTGTTTGTTTGTTTGTATAGTAAATGATATGTATTACAATAAATATTCTGACAATCATTCAATGAGGTAAAAAATGTGGGTAACAAGTCTGTGACTGGCCATGGTACCCAAGACCAAGTGACAATAAATTTCAATAATATAGAAATAAAATCTTAGTCTCTCTAAAATCAATTGCAGTAATTTGCGTGGAGATATAATAAGATAAGATAAGATATTTTATTTACCAATCATGGACAGAGTCATTATAATAAATTGAATGATTAACATACATAATAATGCACATGACAGACAACAACATGAACAATAAAGTCAAATAGCAGTTAATGCTAAAGAAATGCTACATTTATAAAATAATAGTCAACAGTGACCTGGAAAATAGTCCTAGATATGGGTGCAGGACAAATCGGCCCCAAACAAGGTCGGCCCCTGGACAACTCGGCCCTATTCAATCTCGGCCCCAAGACAAGTCGGCCCCTCTTTCGAGACAAGATGGCCCCATACTTATTACTGATCAAATTTCATAAATTTGTCACAAGAGTAATCAAAATGATCAATTTTATAACTACATGTATTATAAAAAAAAACCAGTACAGGTATTTTTTATTACGTTTATAGGTATAACTTTTGAACAAGAATGAGATATTTTCATGATGTAAATTCCATAATAAAGAAGTTATTAAAGGCTTTAAATTGATATAAAGTTTTTAAAGAAAATATTGACATTTGATACCCTAAAACAGTATTTTTCAATCGCGGAAAGGACGATAATTTGTATCAAATATTTGTTTGATCACGTATAACTCTTTTAAATCAAATGCCTGTCAAATGAATGTTACACCATTTTAAATCTCAAGGATTAATAATATGCATAGTTTATTGTTTTTGGATAAATACTTTTTGAGAAATCGTGGCAGGACAGTGGACAGTTCAGCTTTAAAATCGGACATTCAGTATATCATTTCTTAAAAGTAAAAGTCGACTATTCATTGCAAATATCCAACATTATATAAATTATGATTGATACAAATACAAATTTTAACTGTATTATCAAATAAAATATATTTTAAAGAAAGCTTCTGAGTTCATATCATATTGAACTGATTTCGTGATTGTAAGCTTGTTTGAGTCCTTTTATTCACACACACACACAAAGACACACCATGTGTTCAAAACTTTCATTTTTGGTGGGACCGAGTTGTCTTCTATATAGAAGGGCCGACTTGTTCATAGTTAAAACATACTTAAATTGCTACCTACAAAAGGGGCCGAGTTGTCTTTCAAATGAAGACCGACTTGTCTATTTTTTGGGGCCGATATGTCATGTATTCCTAGATATACATGTATAGTTATTATATTACTATACATGTACATTATGTATGTACATCAATGACTGTGGTATTCGAGGAACATTATTGTGGTATATTAAATAATAATAATAATAATAACATGTTATATCTTTAGTTCCCACAAGATGGTTTGAGTTCAGATTTAGCATAATTAGCATAATTAGGTACCATTGGAAATTGGGGACTTCTTGCAAAGGTTCTCTATTTGAACCAATCGTTCTACAATATTCGTTGTCATATCTCAAAACACTGAATTGAAAGCTTGTGAACAACTGGCTATTTGTTACTCCCCCTTAAAAATACTAGTCTTTTCCGTATTCGATTCGCTTATTATTGACCTAAGAAAATTTAATTATATCCAATCAAATTGCTTAGAAAACAATATCCAAGTGCGGGATATATTTGTTAACAAAATGGCCACGATTTTTTAGTCGTCAGATCTTATTGCATACTCAAAATGCCCCCCAAAAAGGCCCCAGTCACTAAAGCTCCAGTGAGAGCACCGGTTAAAGCAACACCAGCGAAAGGGGCACCTGCCAAGGTTCCCCCTGGGAAAAAAGGCCCTGCAGCACCAACTACGGGTAATATCCACATGTGACCGTAAATCGGTCACTTAAGACATTTCCTTATAATTCTCATTCAAATTGGTATTTATACCAAAGATGAATGCCATGTTTACTTGGGCACTTAAGCCAAATATAATGCCAAAACATCGTTTAATTTGATGAAGAAATGTCGGCTCGCTGATCTTTTTTGTTTGCATATATTTTGTAATGGCACCCAAGTCACGTTACCTGAAATCGGTCAACCATAAAATAGTCGCGTGGAACACAAATAGGCCTAGGAGATTGTATTTTACAATATTTTTTAATTTGCTTTTTCTGTATTTCGTCATTTTTTCATTAAATTGTATTTGCTGTCACTTGTTTTCAGCAGATACTATCTCTGTTTTCACGTATAATTTTATCCATGTCCAATTCCATGTAATTCATATTAAATCATATATTTATTACCCACAAATTCCTGTTAAAAATCTGAAAATTGTCTAAGGAATTACTTAATTTCAAAACGAAAACAATGTCATTTCCATTGCCTAATGGAGTTATAAATATAGGTCAAGATGCGCAGTGGAATGTAAGCAAACACAAGATATGCAAATTATCCACTACGGACTGAGTTTTTCTGGAAATATTTGACTTTGATTATTAAGTCAGAATGGTAATAGTAAAATGGCACCAAAACTCATAGCTATCTTTTCTTATCTGTTTAAATCTCATTGTTGTCTTGATCAAAGTGAAAGTAAATTCAATATATATTTCTGGACGCAGTTTGCAGGATAAATGACGTCATCGACATCTGAACTCATGTGACAGCGCATTCCAAAATGGTGACCGATTTCAACGGATGAGAGGATAATACTAATATTGAAATAAATACCTACAACAACCTAACAAGGATACTTGTTTAAAGTTGTTTCATGCAATGGTCAAGTACTTATCTATTAGGCCAAACTTAAAAAAATTGTTTGTTTCCCCTTTTGCGACCCTACCCTCTAGGTAGTGGGTAGGTAGGTAGGTAAAAAAAAATGTTTTTCATCAGATGAACCTCATAATAGGCACTTGGCAGAATGATCTACCCAACATGTTCTTATTTATTTCATTGTGTCTGAAACTGAATCTATATTAAATACGTTCATATTTTGCAGATGTAAGGACTGCTTATTTATTTTATGTTTGCTTGATATTGCTTCAGCATGTTTAGTATGTCCTTTATTTTTGTGCTTTTTATGTTGCATTTGCTAACTGTATGTAAATAACTGCTTTATATGTGTTTATGCGATTATGTTAATATTTGTATGTATCTTGTGCTACTATGTATCTTCGGTAAACAGCTCCTTAGAGCTTGTGTTTATTGTTATACAAAAACCGAATTCAAATAAAGTTTTCTTATCTTATCTTATGAATAGCATTCAGAGAAACATGAATGATCTGGATGCACTACCTCTTGAAATTTTTGTCAATAGTCAATAGATACAGTCACGTTTACATTTTTTTTGTCCAAGGCATCATTTTCGTCATCACTCAGTCACTCCCACATCATCAAGCAACTCCTCTAAAAAATCTTCCCATGTGTTTTTACTTCCGATCTTTTTTAATGTGTTGCTAATCAAAGTTTTTTCAACCTTTCCGATTTTCGACAGCACTAACACACCATGTGATGTGGTGTCCATCGTTGTTATTACTCTTCGATATGAATTTGCCTCAATGACCTTCAATGAAGTATTCCGAATTGAAATTGAACAAATAATTTTCTCTCGTTTTTGGAACAGAACCGAAAAAAATTTTGGAAGAAATTATTTTTTTTTCTGTGGAAGTCTATTAAATTTTCCCGGTCGCGCCAATTTTATTGGGTCATTCGAAAAAGGGGAAACAAACAATATTTTAATTTTGGCCTTATAAGAGATATGTACTGAACCATTGCATGAAACAAGTGCATGTGAATGTAAACGCATGAATAGATCCATGTCATGTTACGTTTGTCTTGCAAGTGTTATATAATTAGTCAGTTTATCTTGAATATATTAAAAATCAACATCACAAGACAGTCATGTCATTCCATAGTGGTTGATGGCATTGTTAATTATCACTTATTTCTTCTTTAATCTGCCATTAGATTGAAATGTGATCATGTTTTCTCTGTAATACTTAAAATAACCAAGAACCATATATCACTAATTACATAACTGAAATAACATATAATATACATTGTACATTGAATATAATAGATCTTTTTACAATTAATTAATGTTAAAGAAATTTACTATTTTAATTATGTGTAACAGTAGAGCATGTTTTATCACTGAAAAATGCAATGTCCCCGATGGGATTCGATCCTGGGACCTCTCGTATTGTAAACCACTGCTCAACCACCTGAGCTAAAGGAGATCTCCACTAACGCAGTTAGCAGAGGTGGTTATGAACCTACTACGGTTCCTATAACCTTAGGTAGGGAAGCGTTCCCATTACACTCCCCCCACCTCAAGAGTCATCATACATTGATGACGATATCTCAAATACCAACATTCAACCCGACCAGTTTTCCTGTTCTGATCACCGTGGGTTATTTAGTTGGTGCCAATGTAACAGTAGAGCATGTTTTATCACTGAAAAATGCAATGTCCCTGATGGGATTCGATCCTGGGACCTCTCGCATTGTAAACCACCACTCTACCAACTGAGCTAAAGGAGATCTCCACTAACACAGTTAGCAGAGGTGGTTATGAACCTACTACGGTTCCTATAACCTTAGGTAGGGAAGCGTTCCCGTTACATATATATGAAATTTGTGCACATTGTATATAATTACAGAGACTAAAACAGTCTTCTTTCATTTCTATGAGAGGAGGACATAAATACTTTGTGGCATATTTTATTTTTGTCATGTGTTTATATGCTAATTTTTTTTATAGGAGCCAAGAAAGCAGGTGCTACTCCTGCTAAAGGTAAACAGGAACCTGCAAAACCAAAAGAAAAAGTGTGGACTAAACAAGACGATGCAGCTAGAACAATACAGACTAAATACAGACAATTTAGATCCAAGAAAATTCTTGAAAAGAAGAAAAAAGAGAAACAAGAGTATAATGACCTCATGGATAAATTAGAACAAGAGGTTAAAATTCTGTTTTATTATGAAATTATCCTATTATGGGGATGTTACAATATTTTTTTTAGATCATCTTTTTTGCTTTTACTTGAGAAATAGGATTTTAGCTGGTGTTAAGGAGAACACAAATGCTAAATGTTTACCAATAATTCAAGACAACATCATTAAAAACATTATTTAAGAAATAGGATTGTAGCTTATGTCAAGGAAAAAATAAATGCTTAATGTTTACCAATAATTCAAGAAAACATTATTGAAAAACACCTACAACAAAGTTATCACAAAATTCTTCTGGTGAGAGCAGGTCAGCACTGTTCAATCCTATAAAAAAATGTGCATGGTTCAAAAATAAACATTTTCAAATGGTTTGATTTATCATATGCCATTTTCAGTTATATTGTGAGGAAAACATGAACAGTTATTGTGGACTGACAGGTAAGTCCATGCCTTGGTTAGGTCTTGGTATCAGTGCATGTCAGTAGTACAAGGCCTGATGTTAGAAATCAGATAGCTAATCACTTAGCCACTTAGGCCTACATTTTAATTGTTTTTCTTTTGTTTATAGTATTTTTAATTAAAATAATGAACTTCAGTAGATTTTATGGTCTAAAATATAAGAAGTTAAAACAAGTGTCAGCAGATAACTCTTATTACAGGCATTCCTGAAATTGGTTCAAATGGAACAAGAACAAGCAGAAAAAGAGAGACAAAAAGAACAAGAAGAAAGAAGGAGAAGAGCAGAAGAATTGAAAAGAAAGAAAAGAATGTTAGAAGCAGCATTCGAAGGGGACAATGAAGAAATCATACAGATACTAAAAGAGGTATAAATATTATTACTTTTGACAATTTATTTATTACTAAAATGTGAATGGGTGTTTTGGGTTCGTGTGAAATTTTAATGTTTTTAAAGAAACTTTGAAGAATTAATTACTGATTTAGATTTTTTTTAAACTTTGCGATATAGGAATTCGAGAAAACTTATGTAATTGTGCACCACACAACTGATCTCCATTCTTAATAAAAAAAAAATTATGCAGGTTTGAAGAATTTAAATTTTGTGTTTATAATAAGCACAAAATTTAGATCACTCAAATCTGCATGTTGAATTTTGCAATTAATTTTTTTTGTGTTTAATTATTCATCTTTAGATTTGAAAAAAAATAATGAATTGATAATTTTAATATAATTCTGTAATTCTCAAATTGAAAAGCATACAATTGAATTTAAAGCCTACTAAAACTAAGATTAGAAATATTATTTTTTATATATAGAGTAGAGAGCTTTAAGTGCAATCTAACATGTAATAATCCAGCCATCTACCATTTTTGTTGGTAAATGTTATGATGATGACAATATTAGAATACGTTTTGTTAAAATATTTGTGTAAATGTAAATCAGTAAAACACAATTATGCAGAATTTTTAAGACAAATGAAAATACCACTTGTGTTAATATTTAGAATAAGACTTTAATTTGTAGAATGCAATTGTCAAAAATTGGTACTCCATGAATAAAGGTGATTTCACAGTATATGTTATCAATTGCTAATATTGGATCATTTGTTTTATTAAAATAAAATACATCACAACAATGTTGGTTTGACAATGTAATGGTTCTGTTATTTTTAGATTATTTCCCTTGATTGTGGAATAAAATTAGCTGTGTTTTTATCCTAATTTTTCTCATATTCTAAGATAATCTGTATTTGTTTTGTAGGTTACAGATCTAGATGACAAGAATAACATAGGAAATGATGTGATTGGTCAAAATTTAAGGGACAGACATTTAGTAGCTATGGTGGAATGTGAAGATGCAAATGAAAATACACCTGTATCTGAAGCAGCAAGTAATTAGTTTCAGTAATCTAAATTATATCAGGCCATTCTAAATGGATAAAGTGACCTCAGAAGAGGAGTTGCCTCTCTTGTACATACAGGTTTAGAGTAATTCAATAGAGTTCAATATATTACCCCTTGTGTAATATATAAGCATGGCCATTCTACAGAGATAAAGTTACCTCATAAGAGGAGTTGCCTCTCTTGTACATACAGGTTTAGAGTAATTCAATAGAGTTCAATATATTACCCCTGGTGTAATATATAAGCATGGCCATTCTACAGAGAGAAAGTGACCTTATGAAAGGAATGGCCCCTTTTGAGGGAGACTCTTTTAAAGTTATACAATTTACCTATGTTAATCCTCCTTTTATATGTTCATCCAATCTATGAGAATGAAGTGGACTCTTTTTTTTTGGTGATGATATGAGTTTCATTACTAGTGCCCAAGAGTATAATGAATTTTGCCATATACAGAGGTGGTCTTTAGCCACAGGAACTGTATAAGAGGAAGTATGTGAGTAAGTAAATGAAGAACATTGATAAATTATATATGCTATGTTTAAGGAATATAGGTGTTTAATGACGCTTTCAAAAATATTTTGTTATATCATAGAGGTCAATTGTATTGGTGGCAGAAAGCTACAGAACTGCCACAAGCTACTGACAAACTTGATCACATAAAGATGTATCAATTATACCTCACCAAAGAAAGCTACAGAACTGCCACAAGCTACTGACAAACTTGATCACATAAAGATGTATCAACTATACCTCACTAAGGGTTGACATTAAACTCTCAACTTTAGTGGTGATAGGCAGTGATTGTATAGGTAGTTGTAAATCAATCTACTATGCAATCATGACCGCTATGTCCTAGCTATAATATATGATGCCAAACATTATCATACAGTTAAAAAAAATAATAATAATAAAAAAAACTAGAGTAAACGTGTTCGAATACTAGTTATTTTTTAGCAAATATAATCTACATTTTGTATATTCACAAATTTAGATGGTAAGATGGAAAGAATGTTTCTTTTTTCAAATTTTGGTGCAGAAAATTTGTTTAAGAGACATTTCTTAACTGCCAACTTTGACCTAATTTAAATTAAAGTAAAGAAATGTCTAAGCCAAGTACATTAATACTAATTACTTCTAATTTTAATTGATTACTTTAATAGTTTGTATGGTAGATGTAGGATACATTTAGCTGTTAATGTGTAACATTTTCATAGAGAGCAAAAATATTTAAATAATTTTATAGATGGTGGCAATGCTGACACAATCAAAATGTTGCTTGACAGGGGAGCTGACCCAAATAAACAGGGACAATTTAAAAGGACTCCATTGTACAGAGCTGCTTTTGCAGGGCACTTAGAAGCTTGCCAGGTAAATTTTAGATACAATTAAATTTGAATGTGTCATTTATTTATTCTTACTTTGTTTTTATAATTTTTTTATGTCAGATTATGATTTTATTGTGCCACAGTGGTACAGTCAAATGGGACTAGTATTCGTGGTAGTTAAATCTTAGTTTTGTACATAAATAAGAAAATACAATATAATTACTCTTACTGATATGAAACATTTATAAATATCTTGATTACAAGTTTAAGTTAAAATGAATATTGTAAGTTTGTGTTGTGCAGTGGGTTTCAACAAATAAATAATGTTTATGTGAGTCATTTGATCAAAATTAACACTACAGCATATGGTGCATTATAAAAAAAAAGATCTTTTAACTTGAAAGTTTGTGATCTTCATCAAAATAAAACTATGATTTTGTTCAGTAGTTCATTTGAATACTGTGAAATAAAATGATGATTTTGTTCAGTAGTTCATTTGAATACTGTGAAATAAAATAATAATTTTGTTCAGTAGTTCATTTGAATACTGTGAAATAAAATAATGATTTTGTTGAGTAGTTCATTTGAATACTATGAAATAAAATAATGATTTTGTTGAGTAGTTCATTTGAATACTGTGAAATAAAATAATGATTTTGTTGAGTAGTTCATTTGAATACTGTGAATTCATTTGTGTTCATTATACACCAGTTTCTGTGGTTTCTGTGTTGCAATGCAGTTTTATTGCTGTACTGTAATAAAAGACAATGAAGTTTATGAACAAATTATTTATTTTGAGTTGAATACTTATCTTCAAATATTACTTGTATATATGTAAGTTAAAGGATATGTTACCAAACTTGAATGAGGGGTTACAATTTCTTAATTCTGAAATAAAAATGGAGAAGTACTCTGCACATCTCTTATTATCCTCTGTAGTTGACGATTGCTTCAAAATGAAATGACAACCTCTTGAAGTAGCATTAACAATTGTTCATGATTAAAATAGAGATGTATATGTAAATGATAAGGAATTAAGAATGTGTGATGGGTGTCAAAAGAATCATATTTATGTGATTATTGTAAACAGGGAATTATAAAACAATATAATTCCCTGTTGTAAATGAATGTACACATTACATGTTTATTCCTTTAAAAAAATAAATTATAACCCAAAACAAATTATTTATATGAAGTTTACAAATGAGTAATGATATAATTCATCTAATATAACTTACCGGTATTACTATTTGATATACATTTTTTATTTTAGGACAATTTATTTCATCTGCAGTACAATATTTTGCATTGGTAACCAATAACAAAGTTATTTCTGAATAAAAATATCAATATGTTTATTATACATGTACATGTATATCATATAACAGTAACAATAAATTTGTTGGATTATTTACCTGACAAGAACATTTTTCCAACAAAGTGATGGTCATGCTCTTTGTATATTGATTCATAATGTTCATTTTAATGCAGGTATTGCTACAAAATGGTGCTGATCCTAGAATATATGCAAGTGATGGACAAACTCCTGAACAGGTTAGTTAAACAGTATACAACATGACTACAATAGCATTAGATATGGAGATATCATTTCAGATATAAAAATAAAAGGTTATGCAAGGCACAGCATGATACAACTGATGCCTGAAAAATATTATTGTCCAGCAAAAGTCATTACTAGGTAGAATCTGTTTGAAAAGGGAAGAAAAGAATTTCATTGGAAAATAGAGAAAATAATAAAGTTAAAATTTTAAAATTTTGCACTTTATGTTAATCTCAGAAACTGTAAGAGATTATTAGTTGACATATGACTGGAACCTGTTCAATTCAAAGGAAAACAAATTGGAAAACCAAATAATTTAAATGTCTTAGGGAGCAAGAAAAGCAAAGGGCCTAAGCAGGATAGCCAAAATCAATACTTAGGGAGCAAGAAAAACAAAGGGCCTAAGCAGGAAAGCCAAAATCAATACTTAGGGAGCAAGAAAAACAAAGGGCCTAAGCAGGATAGCCAAAATCAATACTTAGGGAGCAAAAAAAAAAAGGGCCTAAGCAGGAAAGCCAAAATCAATACTTAGGGAGCAAGAAAAACAAAGGGTCTAAGCAGGATAGCCAAAATCAATACTTAGGAAGCAAGAAAAACAAAGGGCCTAAGCAGGATAGCCAAAATCAATACTTAGGGAGCAAGAAAAACAAAGGGCCTAAGCAGGATAGCCAAAATCAACGACGGTCACCTATATTCTAGATGGGCCGTCATGGTCGTGGTTGTATGGTGGTTGGATTTACAACTACCTATGCAGTCAGTGTCTATCACCACTGATGTTGTGAGTTCGAATCTCAATCAGGCCATGGTGTACAACATTATGTGATAAAGTTTGTCAATGACTTATGGCAGGTTGGTTGTTTTCTCTGGGTCCTCCGGTTTCCTCCACCAGTGAAACTGACCGCCATGATATAACTGAAATATTGTTGAAAGTGACGTTTAACACCATCAAACAAACAAACAAAACCTATATTCTAGTATCTTATCTGATTAATTGAGAATTCTAACATGACCTCACTCTTTCCCTTTGTTAAAAAAAAACAGAATTATTTCTTCGTATTATCTCATTAGCACATGCGCCGATGAATGTGACCAGTATTATTCGAGTTACATAAATTGTGTGCGACATTTTTTGCAAGCGTATGTATAAATTACCGTCTTCCAATCAAAGTATACTATCGTATTTCTACTCTTAGACATATCAGAATCGAAATAAATCAAGGAAGCCAGAATGTGTTTTGAGTTTTAACATGGATTGGCGGATATTAGAAAATTTTATCCCTTGCTTCTGGCTCAGGATAAAATACTAATATCCGCCAATCCATGTTAAAATTCCCAACACATTTTGGCTTCCATGATTTATTTTTTAAACACGCTAATCTATTTTTTGGTGTAATTAAGATCTACGTCAATTAATTGTAATTGATTCATTATGTAATAAATGAATTTCATATGTAATTCCATATTCCAAAGGCTTTTCAGTTAAATAGATTTGTTTTTTCATCCTGATAAATTCAAATCGGACAATTGTTTTATTTCTTCCCAACCAATGCAGAACCTTATTTTTTGTAGGTGGCTTCCTTAGATGCTGTTATTCAGCTAATAAGTGAATGGGACATAAGTCAGACTGAGGTGTTATTACAGAAACTGGAAGCTGAGAAAGAAAAACGATTGGAAGAAACCAGACAGAGAAGGGCTGCTGAGGAATCAATGTATGTCTATAAAAAAAGTACTGTACTATTAATTTTAGATATTGTCACATGGTGTCGTGTTCATGATTGTATGGTAGTTGGATTTATAACTACCTATGCAATAAGTGCATATCGTCACTAAAGTTGTGAGTTTGAATCCTGCTCATGGCAAGGTGTACTTGATATAACATTATGTGATAAAGTTTGTCAGTGACTTACGGCTGGTCAGTGGTTTTCTCTTTGTACTCCACTTTCCTCCACCAATATAACTGACTGCCACGATATAGCTGAAATATTGTTGAAAGTGGCATTAAGCACCATAATCCTTTCTCTCCGTGAATGAGTTGAGGTGATATTGGTGGTATTGTTGACCATCCCTTTTTTATCCTTCTTTTCATAAGTTGGTTTGACCCAACCAGAGTACAAGGTCTGATTTCTTGCATTCTACTTATTACACCACAGAGGCAGTATTTGAATTTTACAGAAATATGTAAGACATCACATTACTTGAAGTTGAGAACATCTTGTCACAAATCACCCGAATATTTTACTATAATTATTGCATGTTATACATGTATCTTCATCCAATCATTTTAATATTTAATTTCAGCCTTGAAAAACAAGTGGAGATCGCACAGAATGAATATGAAATCATGCAGAAGCAGGTTTGTATAAATCAAATTCTGAACCATTTTGAAATGTTCTTCCTGATACTTGTGATTTTTTACTATTTGTATTGAGGAGTAGCAAGAAAATGTCCTAACATGAGTTACAAAGTAGGAGTTAAATTGACTATCTTTACATACTGCAAACCTTATTTATATATATATATATAGGTGGTAAAATTCACTGGAATTAAGATTCTCTGATATCATGGGCAAAGGTATTCGCTAGGTTATAATTTCACGTCAAAAAGTCAATATTTAATATGAAGGTACAGTGAAACCTGTCTAAAAGAAACCTCCTTAGGACCAGCTTTTGTGTTCGGAATAGACAGGTGTTCAGTATATACAGGTTAAATTAACAAAGATTTCCTACATTAAGACTTTATTTAAAGTTCGGTTTACACAGGTTTCACTGCATTTTAGTGGGTTTTTATTTTCACAAACAAGTCACTGACAAACTTTATCACATAAACCTCACCATGAATGGGTTTGAACTCACAACTTTTGTGGTGATAGGCACTGATTGCACAGGTAGTTGTAATTCTAAATACCATACCATCACGACTACGACAGTTCCTAGTTTGTTTTTGGTATTCATCTTGATCACTTGTAAAGACCACATGGAAAATAGTTCACGTCCAGTTCTTTAACTTATGAAACTTGTTCTATTTCTTGAACTTTGACATGTTAAACAGTCAAGCTTGAAACATTAATTATACAAATACAAGTACCGTTTTTAAAATAAGATATCAGTGTTTATAATCACTTTCCGCATTTTTTAAGCTACATCTTGACAACAGACATAGCCTGAATAGTCATAACATACAGACCTGTGAAACCCCTTTGGCTTATGTATGTGTTTTGAAACTGTTACATTAAAAGTGGATATCAAAACTGGAAACCCACATCAGTAAAGTTTGGCTTATGTTCAAAAGTCAACAACCTTTTTGGCTTATGTTCAAAAGTCAACAACCTTTTAATAATTGGATCACCTAGGCCTTCTAATTAATTGATAGTCAGAGTGAAAACAGAAAATAAGTGATATTGGTACCAGTTTTGGTAATGATAGTTTTAAATTATGATTGACATTGAATTTATTTCAGTTAAATCATGCCTATTGTGAATTAGAGAAGAGAATAACAGAACATGATACAGCCCTAGCTTCAGGATTTGACAGACCTGAACTCTTAGTGCAGGTTTGTAACTTCATTTTGAAATCATCGGTGGAATTTGTTGCCTTTCACAGCTTTTTTCCTGATATTTAACAAAGAATATGGTCAGTGATATATTCTATTAAGCAGGTGCCTGTATTAAAAGGTTACCATTTTCTTGTCCTATAGAAAATAATTTGAACCTCTGTTAAGAGGTCACCTGCCTTATAAGGCCACTTTAGTCTTTGACCCCAAGGTGACCTCTTTATACAGGTTTGACTGTAATAATTCACCATGGCTACATGTACTTAGTTAGCCATCCTGTAGATTTAGAAAATTAAAAACACATGGCTTGCTTAAAGAGGTCCTATTTTAAATAATATTAAGGCAATCAAGACGTTTATAGGTAATCATGTTTACAACTTGAATATACTTTGTATTACATACAATATATATATAAATATATGTAATCATTGAAGTACCAAAAAATGTTTGCCTTTGATATTAAATAGTTAAATTTGTAAAATAAAAATTGAGTATCCCGTACAGGTTTATGCTTTTACATCTCATTCTGGTCATCTAGTAGAATTTCAAATGTAATCATTTCCTTTTCAAGAACCATAAGTTGCTAAATATATGCCATATGTTTTCCTTAATGATAACTTTGCATTTTGTTCAATCAGCATCTCAATAGAATGATGAGAAACGTTGAAATGAAAAGTTTTACAATATTAAAAGATCAAACCATTTGACTTTAAATAAGTGGAAGGGGATATAATTCATGAACATATCTCTTTACCTGATTTCAGTGATTTAATGCTATTTTTCTTGGCTATAGAATATACATGATACAGAAGATGAAGTTGAGATATTGAAGATGAACACAGAAAAGGCAAGAGATAAATTATCTAAAGCCAAACTGAAGTTGAGAGAGCAACAGAAAGGAGGAGATGGTAAGATTGTGCTACTGTTTAGTTACCGTTTTTAGGTACGTATAGAATGCGGTCTTAAGCTTTCAAAGGATAATTTGTAGGTGGGATGCGTTTTATGCATAAGAGCAAGTATCAGACACTTTTTTTCAGGTCACGCAGAGAGTTGCCGGTAGCATAGCTTCGAGTTCACGGACGGCAATATTCCCAATGATCGGTGAATTATTGTTCAAATAATATTAATTGTGTTCATTATATATGTGTTATTTAAAATAAAATTGTATAAAAATTATATTTATTGCTTTTTCATTGCCTTTTTGAAAGGTATGTAAATATTCTCGATGTTTGTCAATAATCATACATGTACATTGGTGTCGTTGTTCGGAACTAATTGTCCATACGAATGCAGGAATAACTGTCAAATGTTTGCTATCAGAGGTGTGATATTTTACTTTTTTTCAATTTATTTTTTCCTGGGGTGAAATTACCTGTGTTTGGGTATTGAACCTTTGTTTGAATTATCGATTTTTACAGCACTTCAGCAGTTGACAAGGTCAAGGACAGTATATTGTATAACAAGGTGTGAAAAGATAATTGAACTTACTGGGACACCTGTCAATATTATATAATATATTGTAGCAGTGGCACAATATAAGTACATTTCAAAAGAAATTATAATCTCTTTGATCAGGTCTTAATTAATGTTATTACTTTTGTATTGTTTTCACTTTCTTTGAATCGATCGTAATTACTTCCTATTTCAAGCTTGACCCAAGCTTGCCTATCTTTGATCACATGAACGGTTCATTATTTGATGAATTAATACTGATTAAAGATTAAACATATCTACATATTTATTATTTAAAACAACCATAATTCACGTAAAGAACGACAAAAAAATCAACTGCTCCATCCGTATCATTTTCATTGCCGTTTTGAACTTGTTTTCAAATTAAACATTACCGATAAACTTCCTGCATTCACAAAACAGCTAATTTTCGCTTGCAAAATGTAGAATAATTGGTTTAAACTCTTTTAACAAAACTAATTTAACATTTCCCTGTCTAAAATTTATCAAAAATACATGGATTAACAAATACGTGATCTGTGGTAAGCAGTATTTTGCCGTTTGAACGAGGATTTCTGCCGTGAATTTTTTACTGAATTTCCTGCGTTCTATAGATAGGAACTAGAATTTCCCCAGATTTTTTGTGGAGGAAAGGGTGTGCGTTCTATGCACCAGTGCGTTTAATAGACACAAAAAGACGGTAAATATATTTTTATTTGATGCTAATAATAACCTGTGAGCACAATATTGTAACTGATACAAAGTTAACCACAAGATGATCTGTACATTTGTATGTGCATAATAATTCAAATTTCACATTTGGGGATGCCTGACTATAGATAATTTTGTTTTGTTTTGATATTATTTGAACTTTCACTTCGGGGAGGCTTGTCTATATATAATTTTGTTTTTGTTTTGTCTGCATGTTATTTTAAATTTCATGTTTAGGGATGCCTGACTATAGATAATTTTATTTTTGTGTCATTCAAATACAAGCTTGATATTGTATATTTTTAGGTGGGACAGATGATGAAATGCCAGGATTAAAAGTGATGGTTAAGGAGTTGGATGATGTTCTGTTTAGAGATGTTGGTAATAAGATCAAAGATTCTGGAAAGTAAGTCTTAAAAAAACATACATGATATTTTTTGTTTTAATAAAAACGTAGATATCAAATTTAGTGTGCACAGCACGTTTTAAGTTTATTTCAAAGATTATTTTGATAATTGTGTTATTAATCAAAAATATTAATTATAATTTGGCAAGGGAGATAATTTTTTCTTCTTCTCAGAAAATATTGTTTTGTCTTAAAAGGTACAAACCTTTTTATTTACATTCAGTGTAAAATAAAAGTAATCTCACTTTAAGTCTAATAGCATTAGCAAATATTTATCAGTACATTTAAATAAAATACAGGAAAACCTGTCTGAAAAAAAAGTTCTTATGATCTTTCAAGACAGGTGGTCTCTTAAATTGGGGTTGAGCAATATACATATTGAAGAGTTACGACTTGTTGTTGGAAAACTAAGACAACTTAAAATACTGAATACTAATTTTTGACTAAACTGTGGGAAATATTATTCTTTAATAAGTGTCAAAGCTAAAATCATCTGGAATTCAACATGTAGGATTTTACTAGATTTATTGGAGAAGTAACGTTATAAAATTACAGCATTAATTTAAAATCAAGTTTTTTTTTTTCAATTTCAAATTCACATACAGTATTTAGCATTAATACAAAACTTTATGTGCTTAACCTTTATATTATTAAGAAAGGATATGAATGCAAATGAACACAAATGACTGTCCAACATAACACAAATTAAGTCACAAATCAAAGTAAAGGTACAGTGATTTTATTGCTGCTCTATATTTGTTCCTCTTTTAAAACAAGCAAGTTAATTTTCATATGACTATTATCATATTATTTATTAAATATGTCACATGTTTTGTCTGAAATTTCAAGGTCAGTAAAATTTCAGAAAAAGACATTGTGAAGAATTGCCTTGTATTTATTGCCATCATATTTTGAAATTTCAAATGTAAAATAGCCAAACTAGTTTGAAGAATATAAATATGCTTGCTTTCTATACTTTAATAAATTACATTTAATTGTCCTTTTATGTCTAATGTTTTTGGGACTGTCATGGTTGTGATTGTATGGTAGTTGGATTTACAACTACCTATACAAACAGTGCCTATCACCACTTAAGTTGTGAGATTGGATCCTGCTCATGACGAGATGTATTCAATTTACAACATTATGTGATAGTTTGTCAGTGACTTGTGGCAGGTCGGTGGTTGTCTCTGGTTTCCTCCACCAATAAAACACTGCCATGGTAAAATGAAATATTGTTGAAAGTGGCGTTAAGCATGATAACCCTAACCCTGTAATGTCTTTTCATTAGATGGCCACTGATTATAGATCCAACAGCACAAGCAGCAACCTTCTTGAGGTATCGTGATACAAATTATGTCAACGCTCTCAGTCCAAAACAAATGGAAGATGATAAAGTAAGACTGTCTCTTCTTGGTGCAATCAGGTATGATGAAATTTTTACAATCAATTGCATTTCAAAAACGTGTGTTTTTAAAATAAGCAGATGATTGGTGAAGATTTTCTCCTTAAATGTATTACAAAAGTATCGTCAGTTTGTTTTGAGAGAATAGATCTAAGATTAAATGAGAAGTCCATTTCGAGCAATAAATATTTGTGATATACAATAAACATTCTACACGGTCAACTTTTTAACTTATTTGTTTACATGCAATCAGTGCCTATCACCACTAACATTGTGAGTTTGAACCCCGCTCAGGTGATTAAACATTATGTGATAAAGTTTGTCGGTCACTTGTGACAGGTTTTCTCCAGGTATTCCGGTTTCCTCCACCGATAAAACTGACCGTCACAATATAACTGAAATATAGATTGAAAGTAGCATTAAACACCATAACCCTAACCATATTTGTTTACAAATGTAGCCGGGGATGCAATTTTATCTTTTTATACCAGACTTAATGTTTTTAGTTATATATAGACTTGTGCTATATTTCTATATTTTCAATATCAATGGACTGACCATTACACTGAAAATTATCGGTCAATGTGTTGTCAAAACATTATGATTTTACCATTTATGCATTAATGTCAGTTTTGAATGTCTTGTCATACATTGTCACAGTTTGTCTTAACAGACTCGCTGTGATACTAGCAATAATATCTGTCTATCCTTCAGACATAACTGCCATTATTCTATTTATCCTTTTTATTTAACCACGATATTGTTTAAATATTGCCGAAAATTAAGTGTTAAACAACAAACAATCATAATATTAATAATAATGTTGTAGATTTGGTAAACCTTTTATCTTGGACATGATGGAAGTGGATATGTTTGAAACATGTGGTGATAGATTTGACAATATACTGAAAGGACTGATGGGGATGATTATGGATAAAAGTATTATAATGGAGGAGAAGTAAGTTGTACATATTGTATTATATATATCTTTGTTTAATATGCTTATGGTAGTGTTCTGGCATGCATGCTCTCCTCCATTGTGGTTGATAGTATGAGCAGAGACCACTTTGTTTGAAATGAGGATAATGTGTCCAAGTGGAGCAACATGTCTCCCAGCAGACTATTATTTCAGTGAACTAGCACTTTTAAGATTCAACTAAGTGTGTAGTTGAAGTACAAAGCAGACGTTTTTATCATCTCATCGAAATGTAACTTGTTCTCGTCATGATATGGCTGGAAAAATTGATCATGTAGCGTTAAGCAACAGTCACTCACTATTCTCATGACCAATATATATTAACATAAATAAAATGATAAAGCAATATATTTGAAGTCACAGCTTTGACAAATTGTACTCATTTGAGGAGATTTAAAGATGTATCCTTGATAAAATCATGTAATTATTATTCAAACAATGATAATATATTCATAGTATTTATGTACTGATTTAAAAAAAAAAATTAACATTTAATAATTCAGGCTATCTAACTGATAACATTTGCTAATGGATACCATAATGGCCCACATTCACCTGAATTTTTGTTGGTTTCTGTTTTCACAAATTCATGAAATATGATGTGTACTTTTAACACTTTATTACATGGTTCTAAATAATTTCATAGATATTTCCAAAGTAATTTTGCAATTAATGGGTCATCACATTTCATTATTGTGGTATCCAAGGAAATACAAGAATGGTATATGTATATATTTTTTGTTTTTTGTTTTTATTTACAGTTATCTGAAGATGGTAAAAGAATCAGACGGACCAGAATACCAAAAGAACAAATTTAATGACCTCAGAACATCTAATTTTAAATTCTTTATCATAACAAAAAATCCATACCCACCAGATGATTTAATGGACAACACCTATCCAATCAGAATTTTTGTACCAACTGAAAGATAATTTGTTTTACCCAATCAAAATGTTTGTACTGTCTACTGAATAATGTAGATAGGTAGCCAATCATAGGAAATGTATCGAGTACCAAATGGCTCACTGATCACAAATAATTCATGATCAATTTCTGTATTAAACACTTCTTGATATTCAGCACAACATATCCCAAGGATAATGTCCTCAGTTTTTTAAATTCTTGATCAACATATCTGAACATTATAGATATATTTACAATCTCTCAAATCTACAAACTTGGATTTTCTATAGCAAAGTAACTACAAAAAATGTATATTCTTTGTCTTATTAAGATATTTTGTTCTAATTAATGATTTTTTTTTATGGCATGTTTGAAATGGTAATCAAATTAAATATATCAAAAATAAATCTGAACTGGTTCTTAGAGCCAGTATTCAGTATTTTCCTTCAACTATAGTACATATATTGATATGTGGACTAAATGGTCCTGAACTTCTCTACTTAATACACTTCCATTGTTTTTCATACAATGTCGTAGGATATGATCAAACTGTCATTTCCATTTTATTTTTTATTAGACACCACTACCTAAGTATTATAGACAGAACTTGCAATATCAGTTGTTCTTCCATATTGAAATAAACAGGTTTAGTTTTATTTATATTGTTGAATATTGCATACATATACATGTATTTTCAATTCTAGTCTTCCAATTTTTATTTTAAAGACAAGCATTTATAGCCTCATATAGGTTGTTATTTTAGCAAGAGAACATAAAATGCAAGGTGTAGGGTTGCACATCACATCATTTTTATCATTATTTATTTAATTGTGCCAATGAATTTAGCCAAAAATATTTCATTCGGAAAATCATAGATAACGCTAAGGAAGAAAAACAAATTAAATAGTCACACCTTATTAAAAAAAATATATTGCAAACTTTTTCACCTCAGCTGGCCAGAAATATTAGTGATTGTTTCTATGACCAAGTTGTAGGTATAGTTTTCCAGACTTGTCACATATCAATATCCTGGTATGTAATTATTAATAGAGGTGAACAGGAAGGGGAGTTAATAATCTTAGGGGGCAGGAACTGCAAAAGTTCTCTTTCCTTTAAAAATAAAAAATCCCAATTCTATCAAAAATATGTTTTTGTAAGGCAAATGTTTAAATGTTGAATATAATATAAAAAATAACATTAACTCAAGCTAATTCCTTAAAATCTAGGATCTAGTTATTTTAATGAACTGTAACAAAAAATGTAGATACAGTTTTGGATTTTTTTTTACATTTTCATGATTATAAAAATCATTTTTTAAAAGTACTTGGTACATTTTTAGGTCATGTACATGTATTAAACAATGCATTTTTATCCATGTGATATAAGAGTTTGTCTGTGATATATCTTCTGAGTATTACATTCATATAATAACAGTATAATTGTATGTATATATGTGTTTTATTTCTGTTAAATATTGTTAGAAAGTGATAACCAAATCCTGTGATAACTTACATTTCTGTGTTTACTTTTTTATATTGAAAAATAAAATATTTTCTATAGCACATTGTATTACATTCAAAATGCCATATTATAAAAATTATTATACTGAAAGATCTCTTTTTCAATGTTCATCCAACAACATCCTTAGATGTTTACAGTGTAATATTCTCTAAAAAAAAAAAACAAATCAAACAAAACCAATGTTGCGGAAATTGTATCATATTTAATCAGTGATTTAACTAATTATGTGAATAGGAAAGAACAATGTAATCATGGCTAATCATATGATTAGCTTAATCACAAGTTCAACAACAGACCCCTCATTGTATGGATCACCTTAGCTTCAGTTAATACATTCACAACTTAACATGGTAGTCACCAATATGACTCACACAAAAAACTGCTGGAGGTAGAGTTGAACAAAATAACATTCTTTACTCAGCTACACTGAACACATTTGTTTTTAAGAAAAGTTTGAAGACACCAAAGTGGTAATCAGAAGCTGTAAATCAAAGAAGGACACAATACAATGGCCAACAGAAAAAGTAATGATCTATAAAATACCACACAGAAAACTAAAGATTGAGTAAAATGATCCCCACAAAACACTAGGGTGAGCTAAGAAAGCCGTAAGGATCAGCAGTTCCTGCTCCGCTAGTAGTACCCATTGTTCTACTGTTAAATGCCACAAACATCATCTAATTTTGAAATGGTGTTAGACACCAGTACATGTAAAAAAAAAAAAACATGAATCCCCTACAAAACAAATGGAAGTAAAGACAAACTGAACATTGTTTTAACACAGAAATTGACATGTAGTGGACAAGATGCACACCCCTCAATATTGGGAGGACTCGGTGTTCCTCCATAAGGATATGTAGTTCCTGCTCCATTAGTGGCACCCATGATGTAATTCTTATTACAAAGTCAGTGATAAGTCATGAATGTGGAATTGATGGAATAGTGATTAGGACAAAACATATCAGTGGTTGTTTGTTACACAGATAATCTTTTAACAGTTAACCAGGCCAAGGTGAAGGCTGTAAAACTATTGAAGTGGTGACCTCAACTTAACCAATAGAATCTCTTGGTTCAGTAGCTTCCTTTTATCAGCAACCCTCTTTTAAGGAAATCATGATAGGAACCACAAGCTCTGGAATATGGTATGAACTGAAATATATATATATTCCATATGTATGTGCTGTTGGAATGTTGCTACATATACAATGTAAATGGAAAGTTTAAGGTCAAGGTTTGAAGCAACCCACTGTACTGCTTTGGAATTTCAAAGTTATAAATATTCAGGACCGAATGTGTTTGGAAAAAAGCCTTGAATTTTGACAATACTGGACTTATATTTACACATTTGAATATCTGAACCTTCAGAAATCTGTTTTTTCCATATAAAGGTTGTCAAGAACATGAGAAATCTCGAGCCTTTGTTTAAATGCAGGCAAGCTAGAGAAATTGAGATTGGGTTAACAGTTCGCTCATCATTCAAGAACTTAGCAACTCATGTAGTTCTGACATGGACATGACATTTGCTAGCACATTGAATCACCAGGACTGGTGTAACTATAGTTGAGTAAAGAGGAAGAATTTCTTTGCAGATCAGAAGCAGAATATAACTGTCTGACTTTGATTTTTTAATAGGCTACTACTATTGTATTGTCTTGATATTACTACTGATTGATGGAAGATCTTATAGCTCTCTTGGACATCATAAGGTCCACTTCTTGTGAAAGTATGTGGAAGGTTTCCAGATTGTTGTTCTCGGAAACCTCCGAAAGTGGAAGAAGATTTCGAAGCTGAAGTTGAAGACTCCCTGAATCATTAACAAAATCTAGATACTAAGGTGGTCTTTCCCATGGACATAATTTTACGTAATAACAACTCCTCTCTTCTACAGGAATGAATAGATATGAAATCGTGAATAGCTCATTCACAAGTTCCTCCCTAAGAGTGATTTCTCGTCGTCTTCGTGTTTGTAGCAGAATTTGTAGCGTTCTGTTACTATGCAATCAATTTGGCAAAGAGTAAATGTTATGTCTTTGACAGGAACCACGACCTCAAGACTTTTGCAGATAATTGAAAAATAACAGTTCTTAAATGCCATTTTAGCTGATCGTTGAACGTTATTTAACAACCGACTGAGAGCGGCTATTTAACGCAGCCAACTTGTACTTCAATTCATTTGCATTTAGTATTTATCAGAAAAGGTAATCACTAAGTCCTGAAGAGTATCATACACTGAACATTTTATATCTTTTGAAAATGGAGACTTTCCAGAACTTTAACCGACTTTACCCATATAAAAAGGGTGAACAAGATTTGTCACAACAAACAGCATTATTTATGTCTAATGACATACCGAAGTGTAGCAGAGGCTCATACATTTCCATTGAACAACAGTCCTGGAAAATTTAAGGAAGTGGCAATTTCCCTGTATCCGAATTCGTACCCTACAGGTCCTCACATTGAGATATAACGCTTAGATATGTCGGCCTTGTACGGCCGAAATTTGTATATAAAAATGTTTACCATCTCGACCGTGGTACCGAAAGTATAGCATATATTCCTAGTTTTTAATTAAATATTAATCCTGCAAACTGTAAGGGATTTGTGAGTTTCTCTTGGTCCGAATTCGACCCTTGCTCCCAACATTGCTCATGCTCTCAGTTAGTTTCGGTCTTGTACGGAGATAATATATATATAGGAAATAGAAAATGCTAATATGCTCGTTTTTTTGCAAATATAACCGGTAAAATGCTAATAATTCAACATTACCAGTTATATTAGCCTTTACCAATTAAATTAGACAAATCCTGTTTATATTTGCCATGATCTTGTTATATTTGCACTTCTCTTATTAAATTAGCACATTTTTTTTTATATTAGCCTTTGTCGTCTTATATTTGGTAAATCTTTTTAAATTCTCAGTCTTTTTAAATTGTCACTATTTTTTTAAATTGTCACTGTCTTTTTAAATTCTCGCTGTCTTTTTAAATTGTCACTATTTTTTTCAATTGTCACTGTCTTTTTAAATTCTCGCTGTCTTTTTAAATTGTCACTATTTTTTTTAAATTGTCACTGTCTTTTTAAATTCTCGCTGTCTTTTAAATTGTCACTGTCTTTTTAAATTGTCACTTGTCTTTTTAAATTGTCACTTGTCTTTTTAAATTGTCGTTTTACCAGTTAAATCGGACGGTCATCTAAACCACCCGCTGAGTAGAGAGATTACGTAATACTGTAGTCATCAGTGGCTCATTGAATATGATGATCTATAGTATTATATTATCGTGTATCTATGTATATGTATTTATTTATTAATGTATTTATTATTATTATTATTTATGTTACACTAGTCTGGCCCTTAATAAATTTAGTGTATTCAATACACAATAATCCATCAATTGTTACGTAGTTGATGAGGTTATGTCGGTTTATATTTGATTTTTGTGACTTTAAATGTATTCAAATATTACCAAAGTGTGATACGTGTACAGAATACTTCACCTATATTACTTGTTTTTTATTATCATACGAGAAATGCATTAACCTTGTATTACCTATGCTGAGACTATTTAATAAAAACATGAATTAAGTATACTGTATATTAAATTATCGGTCTCTATTAATCTATTAAGCTATTTATGTCTTGTTTTATAGCACATGATGTACAGCGTCGAAGTTGCTGTGCTTTAATAGATCTGATTATTTAATGAACAATAAATATTTTTATTTATGATATAAAACAAACAAGGGCAACGCAAAGCGTGGCGTATCCCCTCGCCTAAAAATTTGACCCTGTGACTTTGACCTTTGACCTTGAAAATCAGTAGGGTTCCAGATTCTCTTAAGGACTAAGTATGTACCAAGTTTGGTCAAAATTCATTGAAAGATGTTGATTCTAGAGTGTTCACAAGGATGTTACGTGGTAAATATTTTGACCCGGTGACCTTGACCTTTCACCTATGACCTTGAAAATCAATAGGGTTTCAGATTCTCTTAAGGACTAAGCATATACCATGTGGGGTCAAAATCCATTGAAGGATGTTGATTCTAGAGTGTTCACAAAGATGTTACAGGGTAAAAATTAGACCCTGAAGTGTAAAAATCTGGCTGGAGTGAGTACAAATAACAGACTGTATCATGTGACAAAGGACATTTAAATATTAACGATTGACTATCATCTTAATGGTCAGTTGATGATTAACCTTTTAATATTTAAATGTCCTATGTCACAATGGTACAATGAAATATACATTGAAAGCACATGTCTGTTATTTTGTTTTGATGGTTCGGCTCTTACACTATTTGTACTCACTCCATGCAAATTTTTACACTTCAGAAAATATAATTAACATAGAGACCTAATGGGCAACTTTTTTTAATAATGGACCCAAACTTTTGAAATTTATTCTCAGAGTTCGTATATATCATATATTTATATACATCTAGAAAAAAAATTGTTGAATTGAAAACTGGATTTTTAAGAATTTTTTTCTGTAGGTTTTATAGAACTCAAACG
>MJUT01031671.1:230984-272206 GCA_002080005.1 Gigantidas platifrons
AGTTACACTGTACATCTTTCTTTAGTACCCTTACAGAATCACATGAGTCATAAGTTACACTGTACATCTTTCTTTAGTACCCTTACAGAATCACATGAGTCATAAGTTACACTGTACATCTTTCTTTAGTACCCTTTCAGAATCACATGAGTCATAAGTTATGATTTTTGTATATTTCAGGAACCCCTTATGAAGCCCAACTGGTCTTCATCAGGTTTAAAAGGGACTGAAAAATGGGGAATGGGACATCGCCATATTTATCATATGTGTGGGAATCTGTTGATAAACTTGATATTCATTACTGGAAGTGGGTATTATGGGTAGTATACCCTATTGTAATATCCTTTCTGTTACCTTTAATAATCATATTGTTCCTGTTTGGATCATCGTTGTTTCTGCATGTCCACAACTATAGACATCGATTGAGGGAAGCCTACAGCCTTGACTTCTGGGATGGTGCAAGGAAAACAGTGGCAGCTTTCTGGGATGGCCAAGCTAGAATCTGGCATGGTTTGTATATTATTGTTCAGTACAAGTGATGTATTATATTTATTACTTGTCATTTCAGGTAAGGGGCCGTCGTGATCGTATGGTAGTTGGATTTACAACTACCTGTGCAATCAATGCCAATCACCACTAAAGTTGTAAGTTCGAACCCCGTTCATGACGAGGTGTACTTGATACAACATTGTGTGATAAACTTTGTCAGTAACTTGCGACAGGTCAGTGGTTTTCTCTGGGCACTCCGTTTTCCTCCACAAATAAAACTAACCTCCAAGATATAACTGAAATACACAAAAAATGTATTGTTGAAAGTAGCATTAAACACCATAAACCAAACCATCATTTCAGGTATTAATGAATCATGGTCTATTTTCTACATACATCCACAAACACAAATTTTAAATACTGTATAAAGTGTTTGCCATTGGTAATGTTTCAACAAATTGTTTTTGATGTACAGACTGCTACAAATGTACATCAATGCTATGTTGTTTTGTGCAGTGTGCAATAATAATTCTATCCAAATATATGTACCAATTAATAAATGATATACCTGGTAATATCCTATTTATGTTTGGAAGTAAAACATGTTTGGAATCCCATTAACCAGTTTAACCCCACCATATTTTGATGCCTGTTCCAAGAGCGGACCCAAATTTCCATCGGCATATGTCCTGATCTCTTTTGTGTTCAATGATTTGATGTGAAAGGTAGTTGGTGGTTTTGTTGATATTGGTTAAATTGTTACCATCACTGATTAAATGTTCTTATAGTTCAGCATACAAGACTACAAGTGACAGATGTACAATGTATATAATATGCAAAATAAGATTAAAAAATAAATAATTGTTGTTTTTTAAAGACAGATTCACAAGTTTATTAGTGTATAAATAGCCTGGGAAACTTAAAAGCATTTTTTAATTGAAAGAAGAAAAAAACATCTTTTGTCAAACCAATAAAAATATTTGAGATATTGGCAGTTTTGCTGTGTGTACAAAAATGTAGATTGTTAAGCAAATAAACAATGTTTTTATTTTGTCGTGATGTAAATCTCTAATACTGAACACTTCAGGATATGACATAGATGGATTAGACAAGCTACCAGACAAAGGACCAGCTTTGTTGATTTATTATCATGGAGCCATACCTATAGATTTCTACTATATAATAGCCAGATGTTTGGTGGAAAAAGACAGACATATACGAGCTGTAGGAGATAACTTTCTCTTTCACATTCCAGGTGAGATTATATTAATTCCAGCATGATCAGGCATTTCAATAAGGTGCGGTACCAGGTACTTTTAACCATTAAAAATTGTAAATGGTACTTCCTGATTTTAAAGAGTGTTGTGCAAGATATTCATGAAAATGTTCAAATTTTAATACAAAGTACTGCCTGTAAATAGTGAAGTACTAGTAGACTTGAAACATATTGAAAGCCTTACATGATGCTTCAGAAATGCTTTCTTTTGAGGTTGCTGGTTACTTGTTTAGCTCACCTGGCCTAAAGGGTCATGTGAGGTATTGTCTTCACTTTGCATCTGTCATCTGTTAACTTTTACTTTTCAATCTTCCCTGAAACCACTGTGCCTATTGAAACCAAACATTGCTTTGTCCTTGACTCCCCAAGTTTATGTTTTTTGTTCTGAATGGAAATATTTAAAATAAAGAAGAGGCCATAAATTGTTAAAGAAGGATGCTGTCTGTTTTGAACCAGGATTTTCGAAGGAAAAACTTGGTTACCGTTTTTAGGTACGTATAGAATGTGATAATTTGTAGGTGGGGTGCGTTTTATGCATAAGAGCATAAGTATCAGACACTTTTTTTCAGGTCAGTCACGCAGAGAGTTGCCGGTGGCATAGCTTTGAGTTCACGGACGGCAATATTCCCAATGATGAAATAGTGTTCAAATAACATTAATTGCGTTCATTATATATGTGTTATTTAAAATAAAATTGTATAAAAATGGTATTTATTGCTTGTTCATTGCCTTTTTGAAAGGTTTGTAAATATGTATTTATTCTCGATGTTTGTCAATAATCATACTTGTGCATTAGTGTTGTTGTTCAGAACTAATTGTCCATAAAAATGCAGGAATAATTGTCAAATGTTTGCTATCAGACGTGTGATATTTTACCATTTTGCAATCTCTTTTTTTCCTGCGGTGAAATGACATGTGTTTGGGTATTGAACCTTTGTTTGATTTATCGATTTTTACAGCAGTTGACAAGGTCAAGGACTGTATATTGTATAACAAGGTGTGAAAAGATAATTGAACATACTGGAACACCTGTCAATATTATATACTATATTGTAGCATTGTTACAATATGAGTACACTTCAAAAGAAATTATAATCTCTTTGATCAGGTATTAATTAATATTATTACTTTTTTATTGTTTTCTCTTTATTTGAATCGATCGTAATTACTTCCTATTACAAGCTTGACCCAAGCTTGTCTATCTTTGATCACATGAACGGTTCATTATTTGATGAATTTACTGATTACAGATTAAACATATCTACATATTTATTATTAAAAACAACCATAATTCGCGTGAAGAACGACAAACAAAAATCAACTGCTCCATCCGTACTGTTTTGAACTTGTTTTCAAATAGCGATAAACTTCCTGCATTCACAAAACAGCTAATTTTAACTTGCAAAAAATCTAGAATAATCGGTTTAAGCTCTTTTAACAAAACTAATTTAACATTTCCCTGTCTAAAATTTATCAAAAATACATGGATTAACAATTACTTGATCTGTGATAAGCAGTATTTTGCCATTTGAACGAGGATTTCTGCTGTGAATGTTTTACTGAATCACACTGCGTTCTATAGATAGGAACTAGAATTTTCCCCAGATTTTTTGGGAGGAAAGAGGGTGCATTCTCTGCACCAGTGCGTTTAATAGACATAAAAAGACGGTATCAGATTTGTGGTGTACGGCTAACCTGTAATCGTGAATTACTGCATTGTTTTATTACTTTTGATTTATTTTATGATATTGTGAATGCACAGAGTAGTTATATACTATTATAATAATCTACAATTTCACATTTTTTTTTCTAAAATATCAGCAATGTAATGGTCCATTATTTAAAGTATGTGCATAAGTGATTGTGGTACAATATTAATTTGTAGTGTCATGTTTTAATAGGATGGCGACTATTGATGGAGGTTATGAGAGTTACCCCAGGGACCATTCAAAGTTGTGTAAATGTCCTTAAAGAGGGACATTTGTTAGGCATTTCTCCAGGTAAGATACCATTTGATTTCATCATCAAAAATATCAAGAAAACTTGCTCTTCATCTTATTGTTAATTTTTTTTTTCTGTGTCAGTTACATCTTATTTTTGAAAAGAGTAGAAACAACTTATTATTTATAATGAAAGGTACATCTCAATTTAAAGAAGTGGATAAAAGACTGAACAATTTTCTGTTGTCATATACATGTTGCTTTCTAAGCCAACTAATGACAGTATATTTCAAATTCTTTATTAACTATTTCTCAAGTTATGCAATACTATGTGAGAATGTGTGTAAAAAGTATATTTAGTCAAACGTGCCCATGTGGTCACCACTATTTAGCTATCACCTGTATTTATAGTTCACCTTTTCTTGTCCTGTCATAGAAAAAATGTCATGTGAATTGAATCTTAAGAGATCACCTGTCTTAAAAAAACACCTTTTCTTTGTCCCAAAGGTGACCTTTTAATACAGGTTTGACTGTATGTAAAAAAAAAAAGTATTCAATAACCACTGAAGATCAAACAAGTATATTTGCATCAAAAGTTAAGTATACAGTGGATTATCAGAAATGTAAGTCATTAATATATATTTATTTATGGTTCTATGAACTGTAACACAATTATGTTGTAATAAACTAAAACCAAGTTTTGAGATTTATAGACAAAAGATGATTTTGTTCAGCCATACATACATATGTTAATTAACATTCAAATTCATGCAAATGTTCTAAATATTGTCAGTGTGTTAAACTTTTCTTTCTGTAAAGGTTTGTAGGGATAAATGCATAATATACTTCTTCAAAACGTTTGACTTCAATGTTATATTTTATCTGTAGGTGGGGTTAGAGAAGCTCTATTTGGAGATGAGTATTATCCTATTATGTGGGGAAAACGTAATGGCTTTGCCAAAGTTGCTATCCAAGCAAATGTTGTAAGTTTGACCTGTACTTGATATTTCTGATAGTTTGTGTCATTAGTCTTATTGTCTTATGAAAATGGATGTTACAAATGAAGTGGTATCAATGCTACTATTTAGTAATTTTTTCAATTGTCTAAATCATTTGCATTTTAAACTTGAAAGGAATGAAATTTGAATGATAGCTACATTGTTTTATATGTTAATAAGTTGCACATCATAGATACCTGATTTTTGAATGAACTACATTATAAATGTGATAAGTAACAAATTATGTTTTGACCCGTTAAAAAAGAAAGATTCACTTGAAAATGTTTGCTTTAATTTAGTGGAATTTGTCAAATGCACCAGCTACAGACAAATGCCATTTGACTTCTGTCTGGAATGAGAGGTACTCTATGGAACCTTATCTGGTACAAGTAAAAGAAAATATCAGAAATGGTATTTTTATTCAGATTAATAAATTCAGGCTATTATAAAGCTAAAAAACTGTAGATTTTCATTTGCTCTTATACATGTACATGTATTCATTTTGAAGTCTTATTTTTAATTGCAGCCAATATTTCCAGTATTTACTCAGAATTTAAGAGAGTCTTTCAGGACACCAAGAATTGCAAGAAGTAAGGACATATGTCAGATATATATATTGTAGTTGAAATGTGTATTTTTTTTCTCTTACATAATGTTTTATTCTATGAATTTTGTCAAATATTTAAAAGGAAAACAACGAGATCATCAATGCAAGTAATATGAAGGAATCCATTGTTTTAGACTGTATGTCAATTAGATATGTAGTCCAGATAAATTACTGTAGTATTATTTTAGGTAAAAGGTGAAAGTGCAAGTTCTGAGAATATATAAGCATGATGTTTCAAAAAATATTACAGAAATTACATATTTTTGTTAACTGCACTCTTGAACCAGAGTATAGAATTAACAATTCTTATTCTGCAGCAATGATCAAACAAAAAAAATTTTAGTTCAATAATTGTTATTCTTTAAATATCTCCTCTTTAACAATTTACAAAAAAAGTTTGACTTAAAGGGAAAGTAAATTTTTTGATAAAACATTGTACTGATATTGATAAACAAGAATTGGATTAAATCAGCATTGTCATAGTAATGTTTGTATTACTGCTAAATTATTTAAGGTGAGAGGTAGCTTTTCATTTTGTTGATATCTGTGGGATTGTTGACCATCACATTTCTTTTCATAATCATAAAACATTTTAGCCTTGAATTTCCAATAACCGAGAAGCTTGAATTGTTGTGGTCCTATTTCCTATATTTTAGAAGTGATTCCATCATTTTCCGTTATTTCCTATAGGTTCTAACAATAGTGTTTTCCTACTATTTTGAAAAATATTGTGATTTTTTTTTGACAATACAAGATTGATTCATTATTGCTGGAAATCCTCTAAATTAGCTTTAGGATTATATTTGTATCTTGTCTTAATGTCATACCAAAAAGTTGCATCAGTTTTGGAAAGACAGTAGAACAGCTTTCATTAAGTTTGATTGATGGGTGATAGAAGAGCAATACCAAAGCTTCTTCTTGAAGCAGAACTGTTAACTCCATAATTTTCACATATACTAAATTTATTTGTATTTAAACTGCTTAGATTTTGATAATATGAATATTTCTTAATGTTATTTGAAAAATCTTTTTGTAATTATACATATACAATATCAAAGTAATTTCTCATAACTTGTAGGTTGGCTTAGAGCTCTGTATGAGAAAACTAGAATGCCTATAGTCCCTATTTATGGATTTTTTCCAGTAAAAATGAAGTAAGTACTGCTGGCGTTGATATAGAAATATTATTGTCAGACATAGATGTAACATATAGATTATACATGTCTTGAACACGGAAATATTTCGTGTCCTACTAAATGTATTTTGGTCACTGCCAATTGTCAATAATTATTTGCTTATTGTTTTTACATGTTTTAAAATGTTTTGCCATTATGTATAATACCAGATGTTTTTATATACTATGATTAACCTCTTATCAGAAATAGGTCTGTGTGGCCTTCATGTTTACTATCATGATAATTTTACAATGAAAGAAAAAATCTTAAAGCTGGACTACACTAAAAATAATTACAGTTGAGTGGAACAAATTGAAAAAAATAGGACAACTAGCACCTTTTGTCTTCATGAATATCTTTGTAAGATTGAACATGTGCTAAACTGAAGTGAACTGTATGAATGTTCCCAATTACAGATAGTTTGTTAAACTGGTCAGACAATAGATATTTTTATTTGGGTAATCCAGTGATTTTATGTATAGGAAAAAGATATCATTGTTCGGTTGGGCAAAATACAAAAATATATTCTCAAAACTTGTGTCTGACATGGTAAAAAATTAATCTGTCAAACAGAGGCATTTAAACTGTCTGACCGATTAATTTTGTTACCGTACCAACAAGAAGAGGAACATATATTGTTGGTATGAAACACTTACCTCGCTGTACCTGCCTTGTGAGTACTTTGTTTAGGTTAATAAAAGTGATTATTAGTGTACTTTAAAACTTCATCAAGTTTTATTAGAAACACACTTTATTAGGATATTAATGTTTGGCTGGGTCCTCTTACAAGACAAGTGCTGTTTCTTTATTAGGATATTAATGTTTGGCTGGGTCCTCTTACAAGACAAGTGCTGTTTCCTACACTTTAATTGACAAAATAGTTCATCAGGCAACATTTTAACAATAATCGTCTGATAAAAAAACTACTTTGAAACTCATTATAAGTAACAATAGAAACAATATCTATTATCGTGTTCCATAGAAAATGGCTGAAAAAGGTAAAGCTATTACTCTAGATCTTGTTATTAGTAAATGATCATGTTTGGTCGTGATTTGCTTCCATTATTAAGATTGTGTAGTTATTTCCATTTCTGCCATTGCAGATATTTTTCATAAGATCCAGCGTGATTTGCAATGTTTTGTACCTCTTTTACATTGTTGAATGATCTTAAAACGTTAGCAGTTATATTTATGAAGGATTGCTTCAAATGTGAATGAGATTTTAGTGTCAAAATATCTTCCAGAAGAATAAACAAAATCTGGATTCTGTTACCGCCTGTATGAGACTTATAAAGTTTCTGTCTTAACGATGGCAGTTTTATCTGACATGTCAGTTGGTCCGATGGCATTTTGCCAAGACTGGTTGTATCACAACTCTCTTTTTGTTATGCAATACATGTAATTCATCTCTTTCTTCAGAACATTCATTGGAGATCCTATATATCCAAAAGAAGGCATTTCCTCTGATGAGTTAGCTGAGCAGGTATATATTTCTGTTGTATTTATTATTACTGGGTAACAAATAATTCCATCTACACAGTAACAATGCATATAGTAAATAGATATTTTAGTTGCCTTTCTTTGTCATTCTGTTTCACTAAGATTTTTTCTGTTATAGAGTGTGTCATGCTGTCCCATCTTTTGTAATTATTATTTTTTTTTTTTCACGAAAAAACTGAATTACATTGTTTGTTTTTTTTTAACAACATAATAATTTTATTTATTCTGAATTCTTGCTTGTTACAAATTTAATCAAGAGTCCAAGCTTCTCTTGATGTACCCTGTTACACTCCACTGATTATCCAGGGAATTAATCAGCTGATACAAATTTAAATACATTTTAAGAATAGAAATAATAATATCTAAGAACTATTTATTTTCTTTTTCATAGCATACAAAAAACTATTATTTATACTATGATTTTTTATCTCATCAATTCTCTTATTTAATTCACATATAAAAATTTTATAAACATTTACATTTTTTGTTTTCTGTTCAGATAAATAATATGATTTATATATTGAAAAACCAAGAATTGTAATGAAATAATTAACACCATAATAATTATTATCAGATATCTTATAACCAAATATAAAATGTTTTAACTTTAATGTAAATTCTAAATTATTACTTTTAAAAAGATTATATATTTTCTCCCAAAACGTTTTAAAAAAAGAACATGTAATAAAGTAATGAAGATAGTCTTCTTCATTTCCACAAAAGTTACATCGATTATTATTCACAATTTTCCATTGAAATAATAATTGTTTTGTAGGAATGATGTATTGTATTAACTTCCATCTAAATATTTTTAGTTTGTTTTCTTCCAAATATGAAAAAATAAATTTGTATAATGGTTTCATGAAAGGTTTTTCTTGAATATCTAATATTTTTACCCATTTGTCAACTCCTATAGAAGACTCTACTTTGTTAAAAAGCAGTGAATTATATAGTATTTTATTCGATAAATATGAAGTCTCAATATAGTTATTTTTCCATATAATCTTATTTCTTTTAATATTTACAGTACTTTTGACTGAATTTTCTGTTTTAATAATCTTTATCCAGTTTTTTGGAAATGATTTTTTCACAATGTTGAATTCTGCAATCCAATTAGATTTAAACTTTAACTTTTCTAGAATGAATTTGCTTGATAAAGTTTTTGTAGCGTCTAAAATATCATTAGCATAAATTAAATCACTTTTTATCCAATTTTCAAAAACAATTGATTTATTTTCAAATGTAATGTGCTTGTTCCCCCAAATAATTTGCTTTCTGATATCTATGAATGTGACAGGTGATTTTGTTTGACCACCACCACATAAATTCCAACATTTGACTACTTCTCTATAAAATTCTGGTATTTTTTTCAAATAATTTAATGATTTTGTGCTATCTAGGTTCATGCTAAATACTAACCAGTTTTTACCAGTTGCATTAAAATATTTTAATGGTATAAGCTTCCAATTAGAAATATGTCCGGTTAACAGTCTACTTACCCAAGATGCTTTTAGAGCTATGAAATAACTTTTGATATCAATCATTTGCAACCCCCCTTTTTCGTATGAATTTATAATCAAATTTATTTTAACTTTATCTGGTTTACCATTCCATATAAATTTGAAACATTTCTTTTCTATTTCTTTAAGATATATATCTGGTACTAAGCATACACTGGCCAAAAATGTAATTATTGGTATGCATGCTGTAAAATTTTGCCTTGCAATATTTTAACAATATTTGAAAACATGTCAATAATGAATCTCTTTGAATATGGAAGTTCTAATACATACATTATGTGGATTATATGTGAAAGAACTTGATAACAGTCATGTAACAAGTTACAGTAAAAGGCACAAAATACCTGAAGTTTTAGTTTTAATAAAATTAACTCTGGTCTCATTAAAGCTGAATATTTACAGAAAATAAGTGATTAAGAAACATTTCAATTACTTCTGCCAAGTTTTCTAGAGTCTTCAGTGACTCAAGTTCTTTTTTATATATCAACCCTTCTCTTACAATGAATAATGTAATGATACAAGCCTTACTTTGATTGAACTAAATGAGGAGTAACTTGATCGCACTTTTTACTAAACCGTCGACTCACCAACTCACATAAGCAATCTTATACAGTTTTGTATGTGTGTAACATGCCATGTGAAAGCAAAACAGCAAATGTCATGGTACGAAAATAAAACATACAATTATATTTAATAGCAATAATATGTTTCAACTTGGTAATATTCCATTGTCTTGAACTATAACCATTATAAAAATATATGTCCCACATGATCTTTTCTTGTTTTATTAAACATAACGTGGCAATACCTCTATGAAAAATGTCAAATTACATGAAACAGGAAAATGAAATATGAATTAAACTTCAAAGATAATTGTCAGAAATTTAAATTGTATTTATTTTTAATGTAGCCAAATCAATACTAATAAGATTAAGATGAAGAACAGCAATAAAAGTATAGTAATCCTTCTTTTATAAGGCCACCACTTCTGCAATGGAAAAAGTGTTCTTATAAAACTTATCAGAGGGGTGGGCTCTCGCTTGAGAGGAACAATTGAGTAGTGTTTCTCTATCTCAATGCATCTGAAATCTGTCCTAATAAGAAGGGTGGCCTTTGGTGAGAAGAATCTCAATGCATCTGAAATCTGTCCTAATAAGAAGGGTGGCCTTTGGTGAGAAGAAAGGCTTGAAGATACCGAAGGGATAATGAGAATCTGTAAATCAAAGAAGAACAGACAACACAATGGCCAAAAGAAAAAGGACAAACAACGATCTACAAAACATACATATAAAACTAAAGATTGAGTAACACGAACCCCACTTAAAACCAGGGGTGAACTCAGGTGCTCCGGAAGGGTGAGAGTGACCTTGTGAAAGGGGGACTACTGTATTCCCCCCAATAACATTTGTGTCTGTCACATTGTAAGTACAAGTACTTTTATATATTATAGGTTAAAGGAGCAGTACAAAAGTTAATAGATACTCATCAAAGAATCCCAGGAAATATACTGAATGCCTTAATAGATAGACTAGGATTTGAATTGTGCAAGCCAAAACAGAGCTAACAAAACATACAACTGTATCTTGCTTAACTCTTGAAAAAGTCCCAGGAAATATTCAGAATGCCTTTATTGATAGATTAGGATATGAATTATGCATGTCAAACAGAGCTAGCAAAACATGAAAATCTACACTGAAACCTATCTAAACTGAACCTCCTTAGGACCAGCTTTTGTGTACGGAATAGACATATGTTTGATTTATACAGGTTAAATTAACAAATGATTTCATCCATTAGGACTTTATTTCATGATTCGGTTTATACAGGATTCCCTTTATTCAGGGTTCAGTTTAGACAGATTTCATTGTATATCATTCTTAACTCAGGTTTGTGGTTCCTTCTTTGTTTATCTATTTAACATGGTGCTGTTTCAGTGAATATTTGTATAAGCCTTTACAAACTGTTTGTTTGTATGTTATCAATTGTATAAGAAAGACAATCAATCATTAAAATGATTGACGTTTGGTTATTATAAAGTGGAATTTTTTTTTTTTTAAAGGACACTATGGTAAAAAGATATCTCGGAATATATACCGGTACTCTCAAGTATAAGATCTGAGTGCTATAAATCTAGATAATAATAAATATAGATAATTTACATGTTTGTTTATCAATAGAAGAATTGTTTATGTTCATACCATGTTTATCAATAGACAACTTGTTCATGCCATGTTTATTAATAGAAGAATTGTTTATGTTCATACAATTTTTATTAATAGAATTGTTAATGTTCATACAATGTCTATTAATAGATAATTGTTTATGTTCATACCATGTGTATCAATAGAAGAATTGTTTATGTTCATACCTTGTTTATCAAATAGTTCATGGCACTAAGGGTCATATGGCAGTTTATGGACCGGGTTGTCACCCACAAAATATTATATGGACCGAAGCAAAGCTGAGGTCCATATACTATTTTGTGGGTGACAGACCGGTCCATAAACTGCCATTTGGCCCGAAGTGCCATGAACTATTTGTTATATTATACTCAATACATGCAAATCTGTCAGACGACATGTTTTTGTTATTGTATATCTAAGACCAAAAACGAGTTCGGACAAAATCCGGAATAAAACATTATATTGATCGGGCCCGGTCCATATACTGAAATATTGACTGGTTAATATACGAAAATATTGACCGTCTGCGCTAACAAAGACAAAGAGGGAAAATAAAAACGTAAAGTATAATATTTATTAATAGAAGAATTGTTTATGTTCATACCATGTTTATCAATAGAAGAATTGTTTATGTTCATACCATGTTTATTAATAGATTAATTGTTTATGTTCATACCATGTTTATTAATAGATTAATTTTTTATGTTCATACCATGTTTATTAATAGATTAATTGTTTATATTATAGCTCACATAAAAATGTAAGGGTTCTGATTGGATAACAAGCCGTATACATCAAGCTATGTATACGTCTGTAGCCGTATACATAAGACATATTTCTATCCCATCGAGGGGCCCCTGTATATTTCAGTCTCACAAAAACGATAACAACATGGACGACAAAAAATTCCGCTTCACTGAATCAATAGCATAATACGGAAAAATACATGTATTTTTACCAAATTAAATGATGTTTCTATACACAAAACGGCTTTATGAACAAAAAAATATTACAACATATAATTCCGTCACAAACACCTGATCGATTCAGCAAACTCCTATGTTCCACGGCTGTACCATAACGTGATGAACATAATAATAAACAAAACGTTTCAAGAGTCTTGAAAACATTCAACGTCATGGGGCCACACCAAGGTTTTGTTTACATGTTGTTAACATTTAAATTATTGAAATGGTTTCGCATAACCTGTTGTTTTGTTTTGTGATATATTAATGTTATATTTATAAAGTTTAAAAAATTTACTACATATGAAATTGTATTGATTTAGAAAGTTAATACAAGATTTTCCTTCATAAGAGACCTCATACATGTAAAATGACGTGATAAATATTTTGACGTCATTGAAGAAAGCATGTCAGAGGTACGGAAAGGGACATCTAGAAATACGAAAAATGAAAATAAAAGACGCAAATATATTCAATACAGTTGGGTTCTGTATTTAAAAAAAAACAATGGTTAAATCCGTAATAAAAATGTATATCTGTTATTCAGCTATCAAACAGGGTATATAATGTGACATTCCCGGCTTATAAAAATATGATGATGATGATATGTATAACGTCACAAGTCGAAAAAATGCAGTATTTTAGAAACGGTATATCGTTAAGACATTATAATTTTAGGATTATAGAAAACCAAGTTCTGTTTTTAACTGATATTTAATTTGAATTACAAAACATAAAAATCATGCAAAATTTTTCTCTTTCTCTTCGATAAAAATTTATGTATAGAAAATTCCAAATTAGTTTGGCGTTTCCACATGGCACTGGCCAGCATCGTCTTTTTTTTCTTTCTTTTCTTCCTTAAATATGAAGATGTGAGCTATAATATAATAGTTATTCCGGTCATAGACAGGGTATATAATGTCACATTCACGGCTTATGATTTATATTCCATTCGCCTTCGGCTCATGGAATATAAATCATAATCCGTGAATGTGACATTATATACCCTGTCTAAGACCGGAATAACATAATGTTCATACCTTATTTATTGATAGAAGAATTGTTTATGTTCATACAATGTTTATTAATAGAAGAATTGTTTATGTTCATACAATGTTTATGAATAGAAGAATTGTTTATGTTCACACAATGTTTATTAACAGGATAATTGTTTATGTTCATACCATGTTTATTAATAGATTAATTGTTTATGTTCATACCATATTTATTGATAGAAGAATTGTTTATGTTCATACAATGTTTATTAATAGAAGAATTGTTTATGTTCATATAATGTTTATTAATAGAAGAATGGTTTATGTTCATACCATGTTTATTAATAGAAGAATTGTTTATATTCTTGTCATGTAACTGATTTCTTTTAGTACTTAAAGATTAGTGGTGTGAACGTTCAGAAATGTTTTTTTTGTATGATAATAGTACACACTGGTTACTTATCACAAATAATCATCTAATCATCATACCCAATATTTTTTATGTTTTGTTATTTTCTTGGAAGGGTGTCAAGTTACAGTTGGTAAGGATTTAGTTCTCATTTGTTATAATTTATCATCACTCTTTGCAATTTGGAGACATTGTATGACCTTTTTGCATCAATGCATTTCACCATTTACTAATAATCATCATTTATGTAACAATTTTAATTTTAAATTATTCCTCATTCATGCAGATTCTGGTATAAATACATTTTTGTGTGTTTTATAAAATTATTTTTTGTATGTATGGAATGTGCTTGTCATGATATTTATAAAGATTGAAATTAATTCTTACATATAAATTTATGGTGTTTGACTATTGTTTTGTAATATTTTTACTCTTAGTACTAAAAAAGAAGGGAAAAAAACAGTTAACCAATTTAACCCTGCCACATTTTTGTGCCTGTTCTAAACCAGGACCTGTATTTCCAACATCATATGTCATGGTCTCTTTTATGTTCAATGATTTGAGGTGAGAGATGATTTTTTATTTTGTTGATATTGGTGGAATTGATGACCATCACTATTTAAACTTTCTTTTCATAAATGATAATTAATTCCACCATTGGTCCAATAGATTACTATAGAAAATGGATCTTCACAACAAAACAATTGGCTTATTAAATAATTATGCTTGTATTCAAAAGGATTTTTTTTTTATATCAGGCTACCTTTAGGATTGTCCTCTTCAAAGTTTTCTTTTGTACAACTCAGAAGTTTAAGATTTCACATTACTATATAAACATAAGAAGCTCATTTCACAGATGTAGCATATTGATTAACATTTGTAAGTCATTCAGCATTTTTTATTTTTTTTTGTTTTTTTTTTATATCTTTATTTCTCAAACTAACAGTGCATAGCACATATATAGAGAAATTATAAAGAAATGAACTGATTAACTTTAAGCAATATATACAAGTACAGTAGGTTGACTGATGGAATTATCCAGAAGAACAGACTAATTTACATAGCTCTTGCAGGATTTGTTTTCGTTTGCTAGTCATTAAATTTTTGAATTTTATTATATTTGGATGTTTTTGATGATTCTTTTTTCTACTTCCTAGTGCAATAATCATCAATTTGACAGGCATTTGAGTAAAACAGTCTAAGATTGCAGGGCTTTCAATAGAAGCCAGTAGCCGGCGATTTTCGCCGTTTATTTAGAGAAAGACCGCCGGCTATTTTGTTTTTAAAAAAAAATTGAAATTTTATTTCAATCATGTCAATTGCTTCGATAATAAATCTATATTTACGACGCTTTATTTATATATTTTTTTGCTTCTTGGAATAACAGTTCTCTGATACTGTTTAATACACGTTTTTTTCATTGGTCGAGAGATTTGTTTAGGACTGTATCCCAGAGATTCCCAAACAAATTCGGTAAAAATAAATTTGGTGCGGAAAACATTGGTTTCCACCGAACCGACTATCCAGTATAAAATACAGGGTTTGTTGTATAAAAGAGCCCTGTTTGATCTCCAATTTGTCCATAATTTATTTTGATTAAAACTAAATTGCAAGATCAAAACTCTTTTCTTGTATCATTTCTCCATGCTTTGACGAAGTTCAAGGACATTGACAAAATTAAAGTCGCAATCTCGGAAAAGCTTTAATGAACGAAAATGTCAATATTTGAAATATAAATACAAGAATCACTCCGGATCGGACAGGTAAAAATTAACGGATATCAATTTGGAGACAAATTTAAACTTGTCTTTCGTGCAAAATACGATAGAGGACTTGATTTAGGCTTTTGGGAAATATTAAAACCTTTGAAATGGACAAATATTACAAGCTTTTTCTTTTTGATTAAGACAAATGGTTGAAAAGATCGATCCACTAAATTTTTTATTTCTCTGTGAATTTAAATAAAATACTCTGCTTTATTTATATATAAAAAATAAATTCCACAAAATGTTTACTTCAAAGCAGACTTGTTTTAACAAACAATGTTCAGAAAAATATATATAATACAGTTAATTTGCGTTACTAAAACAAGAAATGGAAAATTGGTAGCCCTTGGTTGAAAGCACCCACTGCAGGAAAAGCTTGATATGTTTTCGGTCCTGTGAAATTCTTTATTGAGCTTACTGATATTGCAGCTCTCCACAGTTGTTGATGGATATAAAAAACAATGTTTTCTGGAGCCTTCGGGAGGGGGGGACTTTGCCCCCTGAACCCCCTACAAGGGCACTGTCTTTGACCTGTTGGTAGCCTTTGGCGGCCCCTAAACCCGCGGCCGAAAAATGTCGGCGCGTTAAGGTGCCTCCATTTCTCCACCTACTTTTTGGAAATAGCCTGCTACTTCAAAACTTATTGAAAGCCCTGAGATTGACTAGTGAATGTTTCATATTGTCTATTATTATACTTTATTATTATAATGGTAAAAGAGCATCAGAGTGCTGATTTATTAAGTTTAGATAATGTAAGGCATGTATTTTAGTCTTGTAAACTGTTTTATATAATATAAAACTTTATAATTGAGAAATGATTTATTGTGATCTATGGGGAGATAATTTTAAAACCCCTTTGTTTTGTCTTTCTGACTGGATTTATTCATGTACTTTATATATAAATTATTTATTCATGCTCTCAGAAAACATATTGATATCAACAATTTTGTTTAAAGAGAATAGATAAGAAATAATTTGAGAAATTCTTGAAATTAGTATATGTATTTAGTGATTACCAAAGGAAGAAAATGATTATGTTGGCCCCCATAAAGGGCATTGCAAAATTGTCTCAGCAATCTTTATGATAATGGATGAAAGTTTCATGAAATATTGATCTAACTGTGATATAGACTTGAGATATGAGAAAGGAGATACTGGCTAAAAGGATAATCTCAATTTTATTGGAAATAATTCTCCAAATTTTACACAGTATACATTGTATGGAAGATATTGTTTTTAATTATATGACTATAAATATTTCTTTTATCTGATTGGCTAATAACATGAGATTTTGTCTTGATAGAACTTTATGAATACTGTTTAAGCCTTCAATTTCCACAAAGATTAATTTATATCATTTCAGGGGAGCCTTTGGAACATTAAATATCTTGGAATGATAGATCCTTATATTAACCTCAACAAAAGTTAATAATTGTATAATATTATTATAGTATGTATGTATTACATTTGCTGGTATTTGGGGGTTGATGTTTGTGATGTTTAACAACACTTTCAACAATATTTCAGATATATTGTGGCAGTCAGTTTTATTGGTTGAGAAAACCGGATTATTCTGAGAACCACCAGCATGTCGCAAGTCACTGACAAACTTTATCACATAATGTTGAATTTGCGTGAATTTGGATATTAGCATTTCTGACATTTGTTTTGCATAAAAAGATTACATTTGTGTACATTTTAACTACATTTTCTTCTTGTTAAATAACATAGAAATTAATCTTAATACATGTGTGTGAAAAATTGACAATAAATGTGTATTTTATATATGTAATTTTTTTTTATGCGTTTATTTATTTATCAGAATAAAAGTGATATATTTTATAATATATTCACCAGGTGTGAGGTTTGAGGTGTGCAATTGTAGCGTAATCAATTTATATATGTTTATGTAATTAGTAAGAAATAATATGGATACAAATGAACATGGGAGATTAACCAACATTACACTTGGACACACATTAAAATAAAGGAACAGCTTGTAGTAAGATGAGAGAATATCCAACATTATACGTGGACACATTTAAGTGAAGGAACAGCATTTTTATTACTGTTCTGCATTTCACATTTATATCCTATTAAATCTATATTAAAAATTTATGTCATATATGGTGTATGTTCAAACTAATGAAATTAAGTATTCCAATATTTCAAGTGTGAACTAATAGTGAAAGATTGTAGAAAAATGGGGAGAGAATGATGGAGAGAAAAGGTATCATGCTGAACTTAATAAATGTATAGGCACCAAGATATCGATTTTTTTCCCCAACAAATTTTGAAAATTTTATAATGTAGAATGAAATCAATTATAACTATTTATTGTTTTCACAAATTCTGAGGTGAAAATATTCTCATTTAAAGGGGCAGCTATTTTTGTAAGTTAGTGACATTTAAACTTGTCATTTATGATTTTTGTAAGTTAGTTAAATTAAAACATGTCAGGTATTAATTTTGTAAGCTAGTGATAGATTTTGTAAGTTAATGAAAAATATTAAAATTTGTCAGTTATAAGATTGATAAGTTAGTGACAGTAAAACCTGTCTTATACAGTATTGCAAACTATAGTAAAAACATTAAAATTTGTCAGTTATAAGTTTTGTAAGTTATAGTAAAAACATTAAAATTTATCAGTTATAAGTTTTGTAAGTTATAGTAAAAACATTAAAATTTGTCAGTTATAAGTTTTGTAAGTTATATTAAAAACATTAAAATTTGTCAGTTATAAGTTTTGTAAGTTATAGTAAAAACATTGAAATTTGTCAGTTATAAGTTTTGTAAGTTATAGAAAAAAAACATTCAAACTTATCAGTTATAAGTTTTGTAAGTTGTAGTAAAAACATTAAAATTTGTCAGTTATAATTTTTGTAAGTTATATTAAAAACATAAAAATTTGTCAGTAATATAAGTTTTGAAAGTTAATGAGATTAAAACTGTTTTTAGCTCACCTGGCCCAAAATGTGAGGTATTGCCATCACTTGGCATCCATCGTCCGTCCGTTAACTTTTTCACATTTTAATCTTCTCCTCTGAAACAACTGGGCCAAATGGAACCAAACTTGGCAGAAAGCATCTATGTAAGGTCCTCTATAAAGTTGCTTCATTTCGTCCCGTTTCGCCGACAAATATGGCCGCCAAGGGCAATTCTTGTTTCTGATTGGCTACTGTTAAAATATCTTCTCCTCTGAAACTGCTTGGCCAAACTTGGCAGGAAGCATCTATGTAAGGTCCTCTATAAAGTTTTTTTCGTTTCGTTCCATTTGGCCAACAAATATGGCTGCCAAGAGCAATTCTTGTTTCTGATTGGCAAATGTTAAAAAAAATCTCCTCTGAAACTCCTTGGCCAAATTAAACCAACTTAGCATTACCTTATGCATAAATATAGAAAACAGTTAAGGTAATGATGATCTCACTTTGAAATTTGCTTCAGTATTATTCTTGTGCCAGGTGAGCGATACAGGATCAGCGGGCTGAGCCTCCAGTTTAAGTTATAAGTTTTGTTCAAACAACAAATACTATGTGTTTTTCAAATGAAATAAAAAGTTTACAATATTAATTTTCTTTAATACAATCTAATTTCGCTTTGGTTATTATATACAGCTTACATTTCGTTCATACCTAAGGTTTACATCATGTGCTCATCGACTGATATTTTAAAATATTTTCAAGTTTTTTCATGCACAGTTTATATATTGCAGAATAGTCATTACCGATGTATCTCTCTTACTACATCAAGGAATTAAACTTTTTAAAAATCACAAATATTTCAATACAAGTACATGTATACCATGAATATTTTTTCTTAAAATATTGGGTTGTGTCAAGTACAGATATAAGTATTGTCATACGGTAATATACAATCAATTCAAACCTACAGACAAATTTTGACCAAAATTCTACGATATAATATAGGTTTTCTGTATCATCTCATACCCAAAATTACTGCACCACATTTGTTTATCTAGACTAACCCTTTTATAACATAGTACCAAATATTTCGGTCTGTGACAATTACATTTCACCATATTTCTTTGCAACATGTATTCAATATAATTCCACCATCTTGTTTATCTCTCCCCTGCTTGCATGCAAATTTCGTTTTACTCAGAACCTCTCTAGTGCATACCAAATGTTAAGGAAATATTATGGAATGAAATATCAGTCAAGATGCAATATCTTTCATTCATTTGGAAATACTCTATTTTTAGGTATATTTATAGAGGAACACTAGTTAAAATATCGGCAAATATTGCATTTTTATTTTACAAAGAAATCCACATGAAATATTTGATATTATATTATAATAAGAGATTATTACATGACATTTTCCATATCGGCCCTGGTATCCGCACGAGACTCCCATATCAAGCCCGACAGTGAAGCTGGAGGGCTGATATGGGTCGAATAACCAACACTGACTTCTAGCTATTATTGGACATGCAAAACCGAACATATTGCAACAAAATATGTGATAAACTGATTTATTGTATGTTAACTGTTTGTGTCATGTATATAACTTAAATACCTCTTCTTTGACCACAGTCTAATTAAAATTAGATGTTTGTTGTATCTTTTTTCTTCTTTGGCAATACACTAACATCTAACAAGATCTTGTTTGGGGTCATGTCATGTAACCTTTCATGAATCTTTGACTATCCAATCACATACAAGATAATTAAATATATTGACCAATCGGAACAACAGCTCTTGACATGTACACCCCCATTTTGATACTTAAATATTTAGTAGGCTTGTCACTGATTGGTTTGGTTGACAATATGAACCCAGACGTGACCCAATTTGGGATGTCGTTAGATGTTAGTGTATCATCAGATTACAACAGCCGTCTTAATTTTAATTAGATTGCTGTGACTGTAAATGACAATCACGAACATATATGATCTAATGTTGCCAAAAAAGTTGCTGGTAGCAAAACAACAGTATTTTGCAAAACTTATATACCATAGGGGTATTATACAATTCTTTGTTTTATAAAATAGGTACATGTTAGCAGAACACATTTGGCAAAATTGTGATTAAAAAATCCATTGAGCCAGCCTTATTCAGGAGTCTATGGATGTCATATATGTTAACATGTTTTTTATAAAAAATAATTTTGTAGGGTTTTTGTATTGGGGGTTACTTAATGCAATAGAAAAACATATATGGTAAATGATTTAACAGAAGTTAATGTTTAACTTGGCATACAAGTAAATTTTTATGTATAATAGGATTGTCATCAAATAGAAAGTATTGTTCAAGATTTATTTTGTGTTTGGTCAAGCAGTATATTACTAATTGTTTACATGTTATTTATTGTTACTAAGTATATGTTATATAAATGTTGATTCATAGCAAGGATTTATATAGTAGGAAGGATATGAATCTCGTATTTTCTCGCTTTATCTCACGTGGCGAGGTTTTATGTAGTCCGAGATTAGGTTTTATGCTACAACAGAGCAAAACTTAATTCATTCATTTTGAAATGCCTTGAGGATTCGTAGGAAAATCAACCAATTACACCAAAGTTTGTGTTATACATCTATATACTACACTACACACAACAATCCTTGGATTTGCTGATATAGGTTCAATGGGAAAGTGTTTTTTTTATTTTTTCTGTATCACCCCTCATACACGTAAAATAAAAAAATAGTACGGTAGAGTTTCATACATCTAAAAACATATTAAAAATGATAAAACAAAGAAACCAATCATGCCAAGTTTTGTTCTATATATTGAATACACATTTGTACACTTTGATATGTCGATTTCATGTAAAAAAGGAAGTTTATTGGTTTCGAAATAGGCCACCCCCATTTCTGCCCAGAATGCCGCCATTTTGACAAATAATGGTAAACAATCCTTAATAAATACAAATCGGGAACACTGTTTTCAATAAAACCCCTTCTATTCATTGAAAAATATTTATATTATCAAAAAAATGACGACTCCGCTTCAATATTTGGTATGATGAGAGAAGAGAGGAGTTTGAAATTTAAATTTGAGTCTTGACCGCCTATGATAGGCGGGATTATGAAGGTCAAAAGGGCAAATCGATTAATGTCAATTATTGATGAAATATGGGTGATGTATCTACAAAAAGTCAATACATTATCAGTGATTGGTATTTAGAACAAATATTTTCACTTTATACCTGTGATTATGGTTTTATATACTTACAGATACTGGTTTAAAATGTTGAAGCGATGAAAATTTCCACCCGGTTAATCAAGGCACGCACATCGTCAACGAATTGCACTATGGGTAATCTCGCCACACAGCATGCATACAATCTATGTTAAATCTCCAGAGGTTCATATCCTTCCTACTAAATAAATCCTTGACCTTGTTCATAGATATATGTATTTGTTGTGATACTAGCCAGATGTAAGCAATGCAAGTTCTCTGTAATATGGCTCGAGATTGACTATCATGTTTTAATTGTTATATCTGCCATTGTGTCATAAAAAATTATTAAATAATTATAGCTGTCTGGCACCACTTTCAACAATATTTCTGTTATATTGTGTCAATTAAAGTTTTATTGATGGAAAAGCACAGAGTACTGGTGAAAACCACTGACCTGTCACAAGTTACTGACAAATTTGATCACATACAGTTGTATTGAGTACACCTCATCATAGCCTGGAGTAAAACTCACAACTTTAGTGGTGATAGATATATCACAGATTGTATAGGTAGATGTAAATCCAACTACCAGTATCTTATGATCACAACCATGACAATCTGATGAAAATCACATCTCTTACTTGGTCTCCTTTACTGATACGTCACGGTTTGGGAGATTCGAGGAAACCCCATTATGGGTAACATGCGAGTGACCCTTTGTCACAAATATTTAATGTTATTTGATAATATGGTTGATAACCCGTTTGGACCAATCAGATTCCTCGTAGTAAGCGAAGCAATTTAATTTAAGATTTTTTAGTGCTTTCATAGTCACATAATTGCCATTTTCATGTCAATGACCCATAATGAAGTTTCTTCAGATCTTCAACACTGCAACATATCAGTAAAGGGGAGCAAGTGAGAGATGTGATTTTGATTTTAATCAGATTGTAACCATGACAACTCTATAAATATTTTTAAAGAACAAATCCTCAGTGTATTGTGTTATTAAAGCAGAAATAAATCATCATGTAGTGCTATTTATAGAAATGTAGTAGTGCTGTTTTATGAAATTGATTTTCACTTTGTATTGTTTTTTTTTTGTTGAATACAATTTTCAGTTTTGTTTTTCTATTAAACAACTGTTTATATTTTGATTACTTTCCATCATCCTTTATATAAAAAGTAAGAAATCTGTTTGTTTGATGGTGTTTAATGCCACTTTCAACAATATTTCAGTTATATCGTGGCGGTCAGTTTTATTGGTGGAGGAAACCGGAAGACCCGGAGAAAACCACTAACCTGTCGAAAGTCACTGAAAAACTTTATCATATCATGTTGTACAACTCGCCCTGATCGAGATTCGAACTCACAACATCAGTGTTGATACTAGTGTTTTACTTAGACCAGACATATAGAAGATGAGGGACAAAAAACAAATTAGAGGGAACCCTACAAAAAACACAATCCTGATGTACAAAACAACACCAGTGAACATAAAATTAAAAAGAATTGAAATAACAAAGGTAGGATATAAACTGTCTTAAAGAAACCAGGAGTGAGACCAGTGACTTGAATGGGTAAGCTAGAGTGAGACCAGTGACTTGAATGGGTAAGCTAGAGTGAGACCAGTGACTTGAAAGGGACTGCTAGAGTGAGACCAATGACTTGAAAGGGTAAGCTAGAGTGAGACCAATGACTTGAAAAGGTAAGCTAGAGTGAGACCAGTGACTTGAATGGGTAAGCTAGAGAGACCAATGACTTGAAAGGGTAGGCTAAAGTGAGACCAATGACTTGAAAGGGTAAGCTAGAGTGAGACCAGTGACTTTGAAGGGTAAGCTAGAGTGAGACCAATGACTTGAAAGGGTAAGCTAGAGAGACCAATGATTTGAATGGGTAAGCTAGAGAGACCAATGACTTGAAAGGGTAGGCTAGAGTGAGACCAATGACTTGAAAGGGTAAGCTAGAGTGAGACCAGTGACTTGAAAGGGTAAGCTAGAGAGACCAATGACTTGAAAGGGTAACCTAGAGTGAGACCAATGACTTGAATGGATAAGCTAGAGTGAGACCAGTGACTTGAAAGGGTAAGCTAGAGTGAGACCAGTGATTTGAATGGGTAAGCTAGAGATCAATGACTTGAAAGGGTAAGCTAGAGTGAGACCAGTGACTTGAATGGGTAAGCTAGAGTGAGACCAGTGGCTTGAATGGGTTAGCTAGAGTTAGACCATTTACTTGAATGGGTAACTTAGAGTGAGACCAGTGACTTGAATAGGTAACTTACAGTGAGACCAGTGACTTGAATGGGTAAGCTAGGGTGAGACCAGTGACTTGAAATGGTAAGCTAGGGTGAGACCAATGACTTGAATGGGTAAGCTAGAGTGAGACCAGTTACTTGAATGGGTAAGATAGATTGAGACCAGTGACTTGAATGGGTAAGCTTTTCCTCCTCCATGTATGTCGCTGTTGTAAAATGATTTACAAAGTCTGTATATACATGCCATCACTTCCTGTTTTTTGGCCGAATGTCTGGAAAAAAAACTAGTTTTTCTATCAAAAGTCATAAGGGTTGATTTATAGTGATGTCAATAAGTCCATTACCATTTGCAGATTTATTATGAAGCTGAATCTTCTCCTCTGGCAGTGCACTTGTTTTTGTATCCAGATAGACCTCAAAGTATAGAAAGAGACATGGATACCGTGGTGGGTAAGGTCGTGATTTCTGACCACAAGCCAATCATAATTGACGTTGGTTAAACATCAAATTGTCATAACTCTATGGGAATCGTCAATCATGCAGTTTTCAAGGATTTCAATTTACTAAAAATTAGATATATAATTTAGTGTCATGGCATCTTTCTGAAATAACATTCATCAGGAAAGCTCAGTCGAAAAATGGGATAGCCAAATAATTTTTAAATCTTTATAAATATAGGTGTTGACAGTACTAATTTGTTGATGATATATTCTAATTGGAAAAGGGCAATGAACAACTCCTTCAAAATTGGTCCAATCAAATCTTTATATAATAATAATAATAAGCAAGCATGCAAATGATGAAGAAATTCAATTTAAAATGAAAGATAGTTGTAGGTAAAGGGTTTTGATAGGAAATTCTAAGTGAAAAGGGCCAATAACTCCTTCAAAATTCGCCTGATCTAATTGCCTTAACGGTATGTGATTCTTCATATGACAATAAGCAAACGTGCAAACGTTTTGGGGAATTCCTATTTAAAATTTAGAAGTTGCGCGTATACACTTTTTTGATGATCGGACAGGACGATAACAATATCTCCCTCAGAAGGAAACATTAATAGGTTGGTTGGTTTATGGTGTTTAACGCCACTTTCAACAATATTTCAGATATACCGTGGCGGTCAGTTTTATTGGTGCCGGAGGAAACCGGAAAAAACCACCGACCTGTCGTAACTCCCTGACAAACTTTATCACATAATGTTGTATCGCCTGAGTGGGATTCGAACTCACAACATTAGTGGTGGGAGACATGATAATATAACAGTACATTCCCTATCTATTGCAATAATACTTATCTTGATGCTAAAGTGGCGTTTGTGATTGTAGCAGCATCATATATTTATATGCTTAATAACACTGAATAAATGGAAACAAGAGAATGGATGGCAACAAATATTCCAATTAACAGTTCTTTAGCCATCTATTCCTGCCAAAACCTCTATATAAAAGAAAGAAAAAACACCAAACCTTTAGAATATCTCCAAAAACCAATTTGATGACATTAGATAACAGGTCTTACTCTTTTACTTGTGTTGGCGTTACATTACAAGAATAGGTAAATTTCATGATTTTTTTTTATACCGAATGATCGGATATAACAAACACATTTCAACTTCATATATTGGATTTCCTTATTTATAGTTTATAACAAAGTCCATGTGTGTATTTCATTTCACCATTAATACCCATAGTCATAGTCTGCAAAAGTAGCACTTGTTCCTTCGCCTTTCTCAAGAATGATATTGAATTCCGCCATTTCAATGCATTCCTCTTCACCAGGACTTTCACAATATGGTTGAGTTTTGACTATCAAGTCTTTCCGGTCAGATGAGCATACGTGACACGAGTCGTTCTTGGCCAGGTTTGAATCTCCGAAAAAATACATTTGTGTCACTAAATTTTTATGTTCACGCCTTCCAAATATTTTGAAATGTAAATGTGCTGGTCTAAATAAATGACTCTCGGGATCTGTAGTATATTTACCAGGATGAATTGTCGAAAATTCATAATATCCATTATCATCAGTATAGAGAAATCCCCTGCAGTCGGTAGACATTTTATAATCGCCATTATGATCGGCTTGCCAAATTTCTATCCTGACAAATGGCATCGGCGTATGACAGTCGCTTTCATAAACCTTTCCATGGACAAGTAATGTATGTGGCTGACTATATTTTAAATCACCAGTACAAAACTGTAGCAATGGTGGCGGATTTGGTACATAATATGGTCCATACACATCGTGGCTTGTAGGGCGACATTTTTTTTCTTTGGCAATTAGCCCACTACTTAATGTAAAAACAACCGTTGTCCATATATTAAGGTAGAATAGAATGCGCATTGTCAGCTTCTGTTTTGTTTAAAGCTTATACGGTAAAATATCCTTCTTAATATGTCTTCAGCTATTTTTCACAACTTAAAGTTAAATTTCAAGATATTCAGTTATTTTGGTAAAAATTAATATTTTTTCTAAACAAAAGCAAGGATTTGTATATATAAATCCTTGACAAAAGCACAAATAGTTCCAACATTTAAACTCCGATGTGCCAAATAAAATGCGTCAACATGAAATTGCTAGTAACTTCCGGCTCAGAAATTTTTCCATCACAATATTTATTTTATGTGAAATATCTTAGATAAAGGAAACATGCGGAATAATTTCCCAGTATATTTGTCGAAGGAGATTCCAAAGCTTTGTTAAACACAGGGAATTATGCATCGGAAAGCTCAAAAAGTAATTGGAACTAAGACGGAAATATTGATGTTATTCAAACATTGTTCATTGACCTAGAAGATTCGTAGAAATCTACACAGCGTAAGAACCAATTTATTTCCATATTACTGGCAGGTAATATTGTATTGTAGATATAATATAAAAGAGGACAGTGGACATTTTGATGTGACACTAATTAATTGGGGAAAAAGTGATAATTGTATTGATATTAAAGAATTAAATAGCGTATGCGTGAAAATTGGCAGTGATTGAGTTGGTATGGTTATTGACAGGAGTATAACCTGCTTCTGACGTTGTTCATTGTATTGCTGAGAAATCTGCATTTCATTACAAATGTCTATTCCGTTATGGAAACCGAAAATGTGTTAGCTATTTACTAAAATGCGGAAACAGAAAACGGAAACGGTAATAAATGTTCAAATGGACTAAATCTGTATTAAAAATATTACATGCTTAATGAAAACACAATTTACAATCTACAGATGCACGGATGTTCGTGTTACTCGATCTTTAGTTTTATATGTATGTTTTGTAGATCGTTGTTTGTCCTTTTGTACTTTTTCTTTTGGTCATTGTGTTTTTTTGTCACGGAATAGAAGTTCCATCATAATATTTATTCCAAAGATATTTTATCATGTAACATAAATTCCAGTTGGAATTTATTTTATGTAATACAAATTCCATTAGCATAACAAAAATACCAATTCATAAATTCCAACTGGAACTTGTGTTACATGATAAATATCTTTGGAATAACTACTAAGATAAAAAGAGAACTTTTATATAATATTTATTCTGATCGGTATAACTGTTATATAATATTTATTCTAATTTTATAGAATTTATAGATTTTAATTATCACCAGGTAAAACACTTGTTTGATGTAAACAGAAATTAAAGTTTGTTTTTGCCCGCAAAAACGTATGTCTCCCCCCCGTCCCACAAACTGTAGTCAAAGGTAAAAAATATATTTAGGTAACAAATAAAATTAAGTTTCAATGAATAAAAACAAAACTGTTTTTAATCCACGAAACACAAAATTTAGGGGATCAAAATTTCCTGGTAATATGCACAACTACATATGGTGTCCTTACTACCTACCAAGTTTCATGAAATTCTGTTCAGTAGTTTCAGAGGAGTTGCGCTGACAAACTGTGTGACGGACAGACGGACGGACAGACAGACGGACAGGACAAAAACAATATGTCTCCCCACCAAAGTGGGGGGAGACATAATCAATGAAGTGAAACAAATCACCTGATTTTCAAGAATGAAAGTTATATTCATCAACATATAAGCTCTCCTTACAAGTGGAATAATTGTAATGGTTATGGAAAAAGTATTCCATGAAAAAAGTTCTGAAAAAAAATATATTACCAGCATATTTTTTCCATTTGGAACAAACATACATTGACAGTCTGTTCTTCTTCCATGTACGGATTCTGATTGCCCCTTTGGTATCTTCAAACTCTTCTATTAGTGTCATTTTTATACACCCCTTCGTGATTAGCCTGCCACATTTCTACTTTCACTCGTTGTAAAGGGGTTTTGCAGTCGCATGCAAAAACACATGAAGGGGTACTTCATAAAAATTATCACAGTCTACATATTACGGAAACATGTTTATTGCTTTTTATCATATTACCGGTAGTAAGCATCAACTTAGAGCTGAAACCGGGCGTTTACGGTTCATTATAACACTTGTCAAGGGTGTGTTCGACTTGCAAATTGATAAAAGAAAAAACACAAAATTGTCTTAAACGAATAAAATTGTGAAAAAAAAGCACAATAGCACATAGTCAAAATATTTTATATGGGGATACTTTGCATAACATTAAAAGAAAGAAATACAAAACTGGTTGTGCAGAACTGGCATTCACCAAAGTCATCTTTGACAGAAAGGGGGCCCGGGTGGCTCAATGAGTTAAGTCGCTGAATCTAACAACTCATACAAGCCTATCACCAATACGACGTGGGTTCGCTCCCAGCTTTGTAGATTACAAAAAGGGTGCACTCGACTCACAGCCGCAAGTGATAAAGTTTACCAGTTGCTTGCCCANGGTCGGTGGCTCTCTCCGGGTACTCCGGCTTCCTCCACCACTAAAACTGGTCGCCATGATATAGCTGAAATATTGCTGAAAGTGGCGTTAAAACACCAAAATTCAAATTCAAATTCTTTGACAGAATTTGTAATTTTTTTCTTTATTGGCTATGCAGTTGGATTGTTGCAATATTCAAAGAGTGTATGATGAAAGGTAGGAACTCTCCATGTTTATATACTAATAAGTTGTATTTTAATGCCTCAAAATTGTACCAGAACTGGGAAAAGTTGCAAAATGTACGCCATATTTACAATGTTTTCAAGTTCCGATGTACCTTTTCTACATTTTCAAATTAAATGTAACGCTATATACAACAATGCATATGCTAGGAGTGCCTAGTCTATATCATTAACATCATGTTGTGCTATTTTTTTTTATAATTATTTACCTAAAACAAAAGATCTAAATTCTATAAAAAAAATGAAGTTGCATCATGACAAACTGAAAACTTTACAATCCATTATTAGTAGTGTATGATGTCCTAATGTGAAAACAACATCTTATATAAATATCAAATAACTCTTATTGTTTTTTGTTTTTTTTTATTCATGTTTGCTTTCAAATAAAACATTGACAATTTTGATAAAAACAAATTGGCATATCGAATGCACCCTTTGAGTTTGAAAAATGTTATTATGAACCTTAAATACGAACGGATATATGTAATTGATCGGGCAAATCTAAAAAAAATATTGGCAAGGAATTAAGAAAGGAATGAATTTATCAACATTCTTTTACTAATACTTCATTATAGATGATGCTAGTCATATCTTAGTCAGGGCCGTCGTGATCGTATTGTAATTTGATTTACACCGACCAGTACAATCAGTGTCTATCACCACTAAAGTTGTGAGTTCGAATTTCGCTCATGGCGAGGTGTACTCGATACAACATTATGTGATAACGTAATTTACGATAAAACCAATAAAACTGACCTCCACGATATAAGGCCAAGGGGCTTAACAAAGTATAAATTCATATGTAGGCAAAAACGGCAAGGGGTCTGGGGACCGCTCAAGGTCCCTAGCGAGTCCAGGGCAGAGCCTTGGTGGGGGGCCCGGAGCTCAGCGATTTTTAGGATTTTAAATGGAAAAGAAACTGCTTTTTTTTTTTTTTTAAATTACGACAACTCTATTAACAATATTTACGTCAATATTCAACTATAAAGGAGGATTAGAAAAAAAAACTGTTTAAAAACTGCTGTAAAAATAGATGAACAGAGACCCGATGTTTTAAAACAAAACCATGCCACTGGCACTTGACAATTATCAGGAGAATCATTTACCTGTACATTTTTTTTGTAGTTGTTTACTTTTTAAATTTGAATGGTTGTGGTCTCATTGATAGCTATATAGTTATGCCACATATTTGAGGCCTTACTAAAACATATTTTTTATTGATGATACAATTTTATTATTTCAATCTGGAAAAGTTTAGGAATCATCGTTAAAAACGAAAGCCAATCCCCTGTTGGCAGCACCAGCAAATTCGTCTATGATACCCTCAATGTTAACATTTTTGCTCCGGTGAATGTGCAAGATGCCAATGCTAGAAAGACGTTCATTTTTCATTGTACGAACTTGACCTCAAATGAGATCTTTTCATTGGCTATAGTGGGCATTTTAACAGCCGATGTGTATACAGAAAATCTGTTGTAGGATAGGAAAATCTTTTAAAAGCCGTAGTTATGAATAAAGTTATTTATAGCTACACAAAAAAATCAATAAACACACAGCTTGACCTCAAATGAAATCTTTTCATTGGCTATAGTCGGCATTTTAACAGCCGATGTGTGGGGAAATATTTTAAAGGCCGTAGTTATGAATGAAGTTATGTATAGCTACACAAAAAATCAATAAACACACATATCAACTTATATCGGTCAACTTATTGTGTTTAGCACACAAAACATTACAATTTTATGCAATCAGGTTGGTATAAAAATATTAAAAGGTAGTGCATGAATCAATTGTACAGTTCCAGCTTCGCTATCACCGTACAATGGATTCACTACCTTTTAAATGTCAATGTCTCCCATTTTAAGGCTGATAATATATATTGTTGAGCGCAGGTAGGTTTTGATTCTACGCATTGCGCTAAATGACATTTCAGATGCAGCGATGGATACTGGCATTGTTGGCAATGTCATCAACATTCTTCCAATGGTAGGATAAAGAAAAGAATCCGACTCTGCCAATGTTTCCGACAGACTTCTTGGTTTTTGGACCTCAATGGGTGCGATTGCCCATCACCAAAACGAGCTCTACTATAGAAGCATTTAATTGACAAGACCACAAACGGAGAAAACAGAGCATGCTACTAGCCTACATTGACAGAATAGAACCTTTGGTAACAAGCGCGAATGCACAAATGCAAATGAAGCAAGCAATTTATTTTATTTTTTTTATATGCGTAGGCTCGTGCTTTTTGCTACCGTTGTTGTAACAACTGATAACTGAAATATTGTGGAACGTGGCGTTAAACACAACAACCCCATACAATATATTTCTCTTTTTAGATAAATTCTTGAATGTTTGCTTTATTCCACACGTGTAATAAGTCATATAGTGCCCATTATTAAAAATATTATTTAAATCTCTTCCCCCTGCAGTATTAATGGTATTTCTATTATCTATTGTCTGTTAATAAATGTTATAAACATTTGTGTTTATGTTCTACAAAAATAAGCATTAAAATCAGAGTAAAAGATGTATGCAAGTTTAAATATCAGTGTGAATGAAATTCCATAGATGTTTTATCTGTTGTGCATCATTGTGATTTTCTGCACTAACGGATTCATGATTGATGAATCAAATATTTGATTTGATATCAAACATGGACAGAATATCTCAGACTTATGTTTCGTCTTTTTCATATTATTATTTGGACCGTCGTGGCCGTGTTCTTATTGTAATTGGATTTACAGCTACATGCGCAATCAGTACCTATCACCAATAAAGTTGTGAGTTCGAATTCCATTCAGGCGAGGTGTACTTGATGCAACATTATGTGAAAAAGTTTGTTAGTGATCTGTGACAGGTCGGTGGTTTTCTCCGGTTTCCTCCACTAATAAAACTGACCTCCACGATATAACTGACCGGCATGATATAACTGACCTCCACGATATAACTGACCGGCATGATATAACTGACCTCCACGATATAACTGAAATATTGTTGAAAGTGGTTTTAAACACCATAACTCTAACACATATATGTTATTAAAATTTGTATAAGGTAAAGTACCGGTATGTATGATTTTAGTCAGACTCCACTAAATCAGCCAATGGATTTTGTGACATTGTACATATCTTCACATCTATTCCAACTCCTCTCCAATATTTGGTTCACTCAAACATGTTTGACGATGTACATGTGTATACACAGATGCACATGTAAAGTTTAAAGCGGATTTGAAAGACATATTTGACAGTATAACCGCACCTTAACTGAAACGTTCTACTTTCACTATGTCATGAACTGTACGTAGTGAATGAATTTCATTGCTTGCAAATAGTTTCTGTTTCAGAAATTAGCAAGTAAAGAAGTTTATGGAAGCGCATATGGTACACCCATTGCTGAGTTAGTTCTAAACTAACATCGTCAGAAAGTTTTGTTCTTTTTCGACTTGTCAACATTCAAATATCAACTTCTTCACTTGCTATGCAACTTATCGACTTTTTCATGACATCTTCTTGAGTTGTTTTGTCCACTTGATGCCATTTTAAGTGCACATAAAATGTTTGGGACGTCATGTATACTTTTGTTTGTATATATTAACCTTCTGAAGACAGTGAAGTATGCATTCTGAAACACATGTGAATATGATGACATATGAAGTGGACTTGTTACTTTTAAAACTTATCAAATATCTTTCTCAAAGTATACTTTATCTGTTCTCTATGGAGGCATAATTAGGATATGGGGTGCGATATTTTTTGCAGGGCTTGATAATAAATTATGATTTTATAACTTTGACGATGTAAACAATTTACTATCACAGAATTTCTAACAATACTACAGACATAGTCCAAGCAATTGTGAGGCTATACTTAGCACAACATACATTGTAACTTGCAATGTTATTTTTATGCCCCAATCAAGAAAGTGTTTAGGTCAATATCCTGAATACTGTAAAGTCATGATATTTTGTTAGTGGATAGGATATATCTTGAATAGAACAAGAGGAATCACCAGTAACTAGGTCATCATGACCTACATTTAACACTCTTGGAACTTGTCCTTCTGGCAACAATCAACAAAACAAAAATATAATTCAGAGCTCAAACATCTTGGTCTCTAAAAAGGATCACGTAGGTGTTGATATAAACGTGATAAAGCCTACAGATCATATTTTGATTCGCTACAGAATGACAGAAATCTTACCCCTTTATCAGCTGATTATGCTTCTGGACAGTGTCATTAATAATTTAAACTAGTTCACCTTTCGGTATCATTTGTCTTTATCCAACAAATTACAATGGGTACCTTTTCCTTTTTTTTTTTGGTGAATTTCCGCTAAACTAAACATCAAATTAATGATAAACGTGCGTGTATCATTCTCACACTTGGTTCCATTCATTCAAGAACAGCATAAATTGAACACATAATTTCGATTAGAAATATTTACAATATATTTACCTTTTTGTACTGCAAGATAACGTTAGCATTGAATTAATGTTATTATTAAAGTGAGTATAACTTAAATAACTGTACGTGCATGCCCTACAGCAAAGCAAAGATATTACATGTACATGTATATCTATTAATAAAATAATTACGGCCCTTATTTAGAAATAGTATTTCGAAAATTCTAGTTTAGCATTGTTTTATGACATCTTTGTCAAAAGTAGAAATATGAACAAATTATAATGACAAGCTAAGCATATTTAACTAATTTTTGTTGTAATTTACATTTTGAATAATAGTTTCTTTGCTAAAATCACTTGGAGTAATTCCAATTTCTATTGATGCCATTAAACTGTCAGTTGGTTTTTGGAATCATCTAGTTAATTCGGATGAGATAAGCCTAATCGAACAGGCCTACAAATTTAACTTTAAGCACAAGCCCCCTTATACTTCCAAGATAAGTCTGTTATTCAAAAAGTTGGGATTTTGTCATGTTTGGGGGAATCAAAACACATTTTCTAAAAATAAGCTATTAAAAGCCGTATATAACAAGCTTAGTGACAATTTCATCAGTTACTGGGAGAAAGAGCTTTATAATGATGATAATAAATCAAATAAGAATAAATTAAGAACTTATAGGGAACTAAAATCTGAATATGTTTTGGAAAAGTTTTTGCTACTGGATATTCAGAAAAATATTGTATCTAACTTTGTCAAACTGCGGATTAGTAATAGTAATCTTTTAATTGAACAAGGTCGTCACCAAAATATTCCTTTAGAAAATAGACTTTGCCCAATATGTAAATTAGAAATATAAAATGAATACCACTTTGTTATTGAGTGTAATAAATTGACTTCATCTCGATCGAAACTTTATAGTAAGGTCACTGAAATTGTTCCTAATTTTTTGGTTATGTCTGATTCAGATAAATTTAAATATATTCTTAGCAGTAATGATTACGATATTATGAAAATATGTGTAATAGGTATCTTTGAAATGTGCAGTGAGAGAAATAAGTTACTTAAGAGCAATGCAAAGTAACCTTAATATTTGAGTTACTTTCATATTAGTGTATTTATATTGTATTTATTATAAGTTGGTTATAGTGACTTTTTGCCTTCTCAGCCCTCATGCTACTTTTTGTTTTAATTGTTTCATGTTTTGTGTATGTCTGTTGATTGTATTGTTGCTGATGACAATCCTTTGTTGGATTTCATATCAATAAAGAATTTGAATTTGAATTTGAATTTGTCAATTTTACCTCTTCTATGTAAATATCATGAATTGATGATATAGAAAACTAATACCAAAATATAGAATAAGTGATCATAATATGCTTATCGAAAAAGGAACTTTAAAATATAAAAAAAAAGATACTTAAAAATTTTAAAATATAAAAAAAAAGATACTTAAAAATCCCTAGAGAAGAAAGACTCTGTAAAAAATGTAAGAAAATAGAGGACGAAACTCACTTCATTTTATATTGCGAAAATAACAATGCCACAAGAAAAGATTATTTGGATTTAAAAAAAAATGACAATGAAAATTTTAATTGTTTATCAGATTTAGATAAAGTGTCTTATATCCTCAATCCTAAAACAACTACTCAGGTAAATAAGCTTGGTTCCTTTTTAAAACGGTCTACAGAACTGAGGACAGGGGACTCTTGAAATGTTTATTTGAAAATTATTTTGTCTTTATTACCATGTTTGTATTGTTTGTATTCTGTGTATTTTTGTCACATGCAGTAACTGTATAATGGCAATAAAGTATTTGAATTTGAATTTGAATTTGATAATATCTTGTATTACATTTCTTCTTTTGTCTGCAAATCCAGTTAACATATACATATATCGGAATGGGTACATTGCACATTTGTGCCCAGTCACCCTGATAAATATATAACTGGTACCCTGAACAAGGGTGAACCCCTAAATAGGGGGAAAGGAAGAAATAGGGGAGTTTTAAGGGTGAAGGGTGAAGGGGAATGTGGTGATTCGGGGTGAAGGGTGATAGAGGAAGGGGTGAAAGGAAAAGGGGGAAGGGTTAGTGTTTTGTAAAGGGGTAGGTGAAGGGTTGTAGGGAAGGGATACAGGGGTGAAGGGGGGGGGGGGTTAAGTGTATAAGGGTAGGTGAAGGGTTAAAGGGTAAAGGGGGAGAAGGAGGGAAGGGTTAAGGGGATAGGAAGAAGGGTGAGGAGGTAAGGGTCAACGGTGTCATGAAAAAGTCGATAAGTTGCAAAGCAAGTGAACAAGTTGGCTTTTAAATGTTGACAAGTCGAAAAAGAACTGGACTTTCTGACATGTTAGTTTAGAGCTAATTAGAGCTAACTGGTCAATGGGTGTACCATATGCGCTTCCATAGAGTGTCTAAATAAAAGATATTGACAGTAAAAACTGAAAATTCATTTGATGGACCCTTGCAAAGTTTTCAGTTTGTTTCTGTGGATCGGAAAACAAAACTACAAGCTTAATTGAACCTAAGCAGTGCACGAAAATGTAAATGAGTGATACCAGTTTTGGTTGAAGAAAATTTCCCCCTGAAAATTCAATTTGGAACACGGCGGTACTTATACTAAGCTATTCATGCATGTTTCAAGTTGAAATATGTTCACAACAACAAGAAATCTGCAAATCCGTGTGCATGTTTATCGTCCTCGCCATTGTTGTGGAGACTAATTAACTTTCGGTTGTTTTGTTCCGATGATTGCCGATCATAACCTCGTGAAGAAAAGTTTTGGTCCGATGATTGCCGATCATGACCTCGTGAAGAAAAGATAAACAAACATGGATGCTGAGGTAAGCACGCACACATTCCTGACAATGATTATTGAGGAATCTGTCTGTTTCATGTCGTGTGAACCAATTTTGCTGTTGCAGTTATTCTTATGTGGTACACACGGAATATATATATATATATATATATATATATATATTCATCAACTGAACATTGCGCATGAGTGATAATCTCCCCGAAAGAGTTCAAATCTTGTGTCACGCGCATATCATTTGCATTACTATTATATATATACTGGATAACAGAATTATCAGCTGTCAAATATTTTGCGATTTGCTCTTAAAATCTGCTTTTGAGCGGATTTTTAATGTTCTGCAGTTGATTTTAGTTAAAATTAAGTGACATATTAAGTGAAAATATTTAATCCAAAAAATTCCATGATATTTGCCATTACTTTAAGCAGTTCTTAGGTCTCTAGTTAAAGTTGAAGTTTTTTTACGAGGACAAATTTAGACAAAAATTAATGGGAATAATAAAATATTTTGCTCTACAGTAATAATACAAAGAACATCAACATTGATCTAATTGACTGTAATGTAATTTCAGACTTGATTATTATTAGTAATAAAGTTTGATAGTTTTGTAACTGATGATAGACACTCCCAACATTTATTGACTATGATATTGCTTTTTTTTTTTTTTTTTATTGCTTGTCGATTCTGTGAATTTGACATATTTAGAAAATTTCTGCATTGAAGGAAGATTGATTTATTACCATTAATGAAAACAAGATCCTTAATATTCAACATACTTTATTATCTCCTTCATCTTCAACAGGGGAAACATGTAAACCTTTTCCTTTGGCTAATGTGATATTAAATTCAACAGAGTCAACACAGTAATGTCTCTTCTTTCCGTTAAACCCACACATTCGTTTTGGTTTTGTCATTAAATCTCTCTTCTTCGATGAACAAGATGTACACGGGTCAATATGTCCAAGATGCTCGTCTCCATCAAAATACATTTGAGTCACCAGACTTTTATGTCCCTTTCTTCCGTTTATTTTGAAATGCAGATGAGCTGGACGGAGATCTCTGCCATCAACACTAGTTGAATATTTACCTGGATAAATTGTTACAAGTTCATAAAACCCATGCTTGTTTGTTCTTACAAATCCTCTACATTTAGTGTTATTTTTATACTCCCCTTCGTGATTAGCTTGCCACATTTCAACTTTCACTCGTTGCAAGAGAGTTTTGCAATCACATGCGAAAACACGTCCAAACACATGAAGGGGTACTTTATAAAAACTGTCATTACGTTTGTACTTACAAAACCTTTTTAAGCGAGGTGATCCCGAGTAGTAAAATGGTCCATAAATATCAGAACTTGTCGGTTTACATTTCATGTCAAAACTTTGTATCAGTGCAAGTAATAATAATAATTCTAAAACTGAAGCTGACATCTTAATGTTTCTATTATTAAGAAGATTGTTGTAATGTTCAATTGATTTAAAGTCTGGTGTATATTAATAAATGGTAATCTCTAGTGTTAATATAATACTATTAACTTTCATACTGCAACAAACCAGTTACATACAATTTTGTCCTAGTCTACGTAATATTTTAGGATTCGACAGATTGTAATGTCACTAAGATTCTTATTAGGGCGATATTGTACAAAATTCTCAACTATCAATTCTTCACTGTAATTCTAACACACATATGCATGTACCTGCAACAGAAGTGAATTACGACTGATGGGATATTTATCATTTTATTTTCAACTTTTATATACTGAATGAACAATCACTAAATATGTCATCAAGCTTATGCGAAAATTATGTCTTAATGTCGTAATTTTTCTAACCTAAATTTGAATGAAAAATAAAATAGTTGTTGCATTCATAGAATCTAAATTTCACTGAATTCTGTAATTAGTTGTTTTAATATTCATAGTGGTAAATTGTAAATTATATATTTTTGTTTGAATTGTGTTCAACTTATATAATGAGAAATAAATGCTGATATAACAATATAGAAAAAAAGAACATAGTGTCCATGTTTAGCAAAAAACGAATATATCTTTTATTGAGTATAAAATTTATTCATATAAAAGTATTATAAATCAGCAAATATGTCAGAAGTACATTGTATTATATTTATTCAAGGAACTACAGGAATGGAAAGAAACATGTGTTCGCATTGATGTATTATTAATATTTAAGTTGTGAAATATTGAGTAGGGAAAATTGAAAGCTTTCAATTTGTGTTTTTATGAAAAATAAGAAAAAGATGACAGGGAACATGTGGTTATAATATTATCCATTTATATGATACTGGAGCCTATTAGAAGACGTTCAAAATCTCAGATTTTAGTGGGGTTCTTGTTACTCGATCTTTAGTTTTATGTGTATGTTTTGTAGATCGTTGTTTGTCCTTTTCATTTGACCATTCAGGCCCGTACACAGGTTTTATGAAAGGGGGGAGGTGCAAAATAATTAGACCGGGGGTCTGGGGGCCGCCTAGGTCCCCAGCCAGGTCCAGGGCGGAGCTCTCGTAGGAGGCCCAGGGGGGCTAAGTCCCCCGGAAGAAAATGAAAATGAAGAAATTACATTGCCTTAAAATGATTGTAGATGACAGGGAACATGTGGTTATAATATTATCCATTTATATGATACTGGAGCCTATTAGAAGACGTTCAAAATCTCAAATTTTAGTGGGGTTCTTGTTACTCGATCTTTAGTTTTATGTGTATGTTTTGTAGATCGTTGTTTGTCCTTTTCATTTGACCATTCAGGCCCATACACAGGTTTTATGAAAGGGGGAGGTGCAAAATAATTAGACCGGGGGTCTGGGGGCCGCCTAGGTCCCCAGCCAGGTCCAGGGCGGAGCTCTCGTAGGAGGCCCAGGGGGGCTAAGCCCCCCGGAAGAAAATGAAAATGAAGAAATTACATTGCCTTAAAATGATTGTAGATGACAGGGAACATGTGGTTATAATATTATGTAAATAGACATTTATAACAGCTATATAATTTAAAAGATGTAATTTATTTTACATTCCTTTTATAATAGATGTGCAAATAAAAGCAAGTCTGAACATATTTACTAACAAATCTATATAACAATGAACTGTCCATAACTTCTCATAACATATCCCTTCATTTTCTATCAGTGTTACTCTGTATATGACAATAAATCATGGAATGGAATATACAAAATATATTGTGATATGAACATAATGAAACTTCTATGATAACAGGCTGTATTGCTATAAAGAGAATTTAATATGAACTATATATTCCTAACTTAAAAGTTAACTAGTATTACTGTGAGCACAGCTCACTAAGATATACCCCCCACATCTGTCTAACCTATTTCCATAACCAAAACATTACTGATTGTTCCGACCAAAAATGAAAGGGACTCTCCTCTATTACCCAGTCAATGATTATTTAGTAAAGTTTCACCAGATTCCATCATACATTACTAAAATTTTCCTATGACATTGTATAAAATGTAAGGTCCCTAACTCTGGAACAATAAAAGTGAATATCATCAAAAATGAAAGAGACCATTCTCTTTTCATGAGTAAACTACTGCTAAAATTTCAAAATATTCTGAGAAACACTACTCAAGTTGTCATACGACATAGGGTAAAAATCCTATTTTCCGTCATATCAAGTCCAATAACTCTGGAACGGCAAAAGTGAAAATCGTCAAAAATGAAAGGGACCCTTCTCTCTTCACCAGTAAATTGGAAATTTTTTTTCGCAAAATTATCTATACCACTAGTTCTAGGTCAACCGTTATATCACAATGTATGCAGGGGCGGATCCAGGGGGGGGGGGGCGCACCCGGCGCGCCCCCTAAAATTGGATAAAATATGATTTTTTTGCTTAATATCGTGATTTTTCACTCGAAATACCCCCATAATTTTCCCGCCTCGCTCGGCGCGATTATTTTAAGTGCGCCCCCTAACTTGAAATCCTGGATCCGCCCCTGTTATGTGCATCAATGCTAATCATGTAAGTCTTTGTTCAGTCATTGATGCACGCTGCAGAAATTGTGTACATGAAAAAGAACATCAAAATACAATGCTTTATAATTATTATATACCATATTCACAAAAGATTCCTGATACGTGCTAATCTGGGTCACGGGTCACTGTGACTAGCATGTGTAGTCACGTGAACAGATACGGCGTTGAAAAAACTGTTGGTACTCATAAAATATTGATAAATGCAATACAAGTTTATGTTTTTCTTCAAGAAATATGATAGACAAAACCATGTGTGAAGCTTTATGACGAAATATCTTCGATTTCTATTCTATATGTAAATTTACGAATTGAAGTTTTAGATATGCTCACAGCTAATTTTAGCGATGTATTTTTATCTTGGACAATAATGAGCGTCCTGATTGGATGACCGATTTAAAACACACTGAATCCGCATGGCTTAGCAAGGTTACTCAGGTTAATAGTTTATAAATATAGAATCTTGACAATGTAAAGGAAAGATGCTATGTTATATTTATTCATTTGTTTGATTCTGGAATATTGTTGATCATTGATTTAGTCAAGAAAAAAGGGAAAAAAGGGGGTGAATTTAACAGTTAAATAAATGTTATGTTTCGACAGTTTAAAGAGAAAAATATAAATTTGTTGCGACTAAAGCTTAAATCAGCGTTAAAAATTGAACAAATATCAGTGGTTTTGTAAATGAGAATTATTATAATAGAAAATCTGAATTTATTATTTATTAATTTATTATTAATGATACAATTTTATATCCCTTG
>MJUT01031671.1:272211-294915 GCA_002080005.1 Gigantidas platifrons
TTAAAATAAAAACACAGGACCGGACTTTCAACAAAAATAATAATCCAGGATTAGTTTTTTATTAAAAAAAAAAAATCCAGGACCCCTGTGTCCATGAATTTTTTTTTTTTAAGTTAAATAATATGAAATATTGACATCCACACTTGCCTTTTGGACAGCACATTTCTGTATCCACACTTGTTTGTTTGTATTTTTTTTTTGGAGGAGAGGGGGATGCGTTCGCACCCCTCGCACACCCCCCCCCCCTGTGTACGGGCCTGCCATTACACTGTCTGTTTTTCTTCGATTTACGGATTATGATTGCCTTCTGGTATCTTCAAACTCTTCTTCCACTTAAACTTAATATTTCGATTTGTTTTATCTCGGAATTTTTACTTTTGACAGTTGCTGCTAACAAAGATGCTACTGAACCAATGGTACAAAATTGAAGCCATCATGTGGAAAATATTACGGTAACCATCGTGACTTGGTCATCCATTGTTGAATATCTGTATCACAGATGACCATAGATATGTTCTTTTTTCGTAGTCTCAACCTCGTCCTTTTTGACTATTTCATGTCTTATCACCGGATTTGAACAAGAGTAACAAGCAATATGAAGCAGGAATTGTCTACCCTTCTAGAAGTTCTTGTGGAGTTAGTGTTGCTTAATATTAGTTTTCGGTGAAGTGTTTTATCGACCACAGTTTGTCTTATCCTTTTCTTCTTTGGCCATTGTATTGTCTATCCTTCAAATAACGGCGTCTGACTACAGTACCCCTCGGTATCCTCAAACCTTTTTTGTAATGGGATACAATATTCTAGATATATGAAAAATAAATGTATAATTGATTGATTGATTGGTGTTTAACGCCACCTTTAGCAGTATTTCAGCCATATCGTGGCTTGAGTGTATTTGTATGTGACACCGGCTAATGCCGTATATACGTGAAGTTTTCAGTACTTCCCCAAAACAAATTTAATATGTATACCGTGCATGGCAAAACTAAAAATAACATAGAAGATTAGCATAAATAAATTTTTATGTCCTTCGTCACCCAACAAAAACATGTCTTCCATTCATCATATCTGACGTATATTCAACACAAACATTAACCTCATTAAGTCTATTCTTGAAATTGAGGTATAACATCTAATGAGAATATGATGTTGTTGGCGATCCTTTTCTAATAATTGATGTTAGTTTTGTACTGTTTTTATTTTGTGGTTTGTTTTAGACTTAATTCTACTTTTGTATCCGGATTGTTCATTGAGACGAGTGTTTTTCTGGGCATGCACCGCATGTTTACAACTTCAGATATTGTTATTACATGTATATGCATAAAAACCAAGATGAAGGACTCATAAAATGTTGATTTGTTATTCAGATCCTGTTGCTTTAGATATTTAAAATACATATCAACATACGACTTTGTAAATACATTATGAACTCGTACTTTTCACACGAGAAAATATTTACTTCCTAAATAGATCCATGTATTTGAAGGAGCAGCTAATTGTTCCATCCCATTTTTGTTTTTGTATTTTGTATGTTTGTTTGTTTTGTATTGTTTTGCCCTGTTTGTTTGTTTGTTTTTGTTTTATTATTGGGGGGGGGGGGGTCTCATCAAGCACATGACTTAATTTCAACGTCAACTATTATAATTGAAAACATGAAAGCTCAGTTGTGACGTGATATTAACAATGGAGACGTTATGTGCCTGCTGGGTTTAAATAATGTCTCCATGTTTTCATTTGTATGGTTCATCTTTGCGGTTGTACTTGCTATTTTTTCTGACATGTATACCACCCTATATCCTTGGAGCCATGTTATGTGTACGTGTGTCTTGGACCAATGGTATGTGTACGTGTGTCTTGGAACCATGGTATGTGTACGTGTGTCTTGGAACCATGTTATGTGTACGTGTGTCTTGGAACCATGGTATGTGTACGTGTGTCTTGGACTCTTGGTATTTGATGCATACGTTTTGCTAAATGACGTATTACGTGCAATAGGAGTACACATAGCGGACGTCTTAATTATTTAATGGACATATTAAGATATCGAAAAAAAATTGTTCTCATAAATTACAATGTTCTTAACCTATTTTCTTTGCGCGAGAAAAACATATATATCTAATTTAGTGCGTACAGCGTGTTTCTGAGATAACTTTCAGCAGGTATGCTCATAGCAAAAAGACTGGAAAGTCAGACAATGTCTTTGGGAACAAGTAAACCAAATGACATTAAAACGGTAGTCAAAATAAGCTTAAATCGGTACAAGATCATTTATGCTGCTTGATAAAACCATGACAACGTGATCCTGATACACACTAAAATGCCAATAGTCTGTTACTCGATGATAATAAATGAATGCCTGTATATTTCACTTTTAGTGTATGTGTTTGATGAATACTTGAAGCTATAGATACATTTGTGTCACAAGAAAGATATTAGTGGTCTTGCTTGCATACACACAACCGTTTCATAAGTGTATCCCTTAAATACATTGTAGTTGATTAATCTTCATCTTGAAATGAACTATTGTCCTCAAATGTAAAATATGCACAATAATATTCCTTCCTCTCTAATTAGGATGGGCAGTAATTCATCAGAAATAAAATCAATTCATAACATAATTAATTATAAATATTTATAATGTAATAATTTAAAAATGTATAAAAATTACAATTTCACAGAAGTAAAACATACGTGTTTCAATTTCAATATTATTAAAATAGCATACCTACATGATAAAAACGTCATTAGCCTACAAATCAATTATTTTTTACTAAATTTACATTTTAGTCAGTTTTGATGACCCTTTCTCTACTAATCTGTTTATTTGTTCTATAGTTATTCCTGATTCAACAGTACTTAATGTATCACCGCTAGAACTTGCTTCGACGGGGCTACCTGGACCTGAAAGACTGTCTAAGCGTCCCATTCTACTAACAGGAGCCATCATTGAAATACCGCCTTTCCTCTTGACAGAAGGCATAAAAGATGGACGTGAAAATTTACTACGTGGCCTTGTTCCCTTTTTAAATTGCTTCCTTACATCAGCCATTGACGTTAACGCTGACAATAATTTTGCAGCTTTTGATGGTCCTTCTAATGCTTTATTGTTTCTGACCAACTGTTTAGATTTGGCTCCTGATCTACTAAGTTTCCGGAACAAAGACGATGCGATTTGTTGTTTATTAATTGGTCCACCAGCTGCTGCAGCTTTCTGTAATTCTACTTGCACATCCTTTTCAAATTTTTGTAGAGATAATTCTTCTTGTGCACCGCCTGTAATAGCATTAACTAATAGACGAGGTACAGATAGTGGAACATATTGTCCTCCTGTACGATAGGCAAGAGCCATGAAAAAGTCCTTGTACGGAATAATAGAAGGTTCACAACCAATTACATATAATGTAACTCCAATTTGTGCTAAATTACCTACAATCTGCATTGGATCATGCCCGTTTGGAGATCCATCTGGAAATGAAGTATCTTCAGATGGAACAAGACCATGTGGTGGAGCATCTGATACCAGAACACTTATTTTGGCAGCTTCTGGGCGCCATGACAGTTTTGTTGTTTGATATAAAGCGTCAGCTACAGCTTCTGGTCCATCACCACCACCTCGTGCACGTGCAGCGTTTAGCCATGACTTCATTGTTGATACAGAATGGGTAAAATCGTGTGTTCGAGTCACGAAGGTTCTATCCTCAGGTGCATGGTCTCTGTATTCAATTAAAGCTAAGCGGACGTCAGCACTCGAGCTGGCTACTATGTCTTCTACAATTTCTCGAATGTTCTGTGTTGCACTATTTATATAAGAAGACATACTTCCTGTGCTGTCCATAATGAATGCTAAATCAAGTTCTTTGCTTTGTGATGCAGGTGGTTTGATAATATCCACAGGTCTACCTATGTCTTGTGACACAGTTGGCTTTTTTTGAATTTTTGGAATGTGCTTGACAGTTCCAGCATGAATGGTGTATACCAGTAATGTACACAAAATAAGCCCTTTCATTGTTGCACTTGTCATATCGTTGTTCACAATTGTTTTAATCTGTACTTGAATACAGTATACTTATATATGAATGTTTACTCCGGCTGACGTCAGCCAAATGTTGATGTTTACGCCCTATATTCTGGACTTTCCCTATTAATACGCGTTTTATAAATAACATTAATCCATCTTAATGTAATAACAAGTTGAAAATCTACCATGAAAACAAATTTGCATGTCCTTTGTCACCAAATAAATGTATATAAACTTGTCAGTAATTCATCATACCTATCTGCGTCAAACTTTTGACAGGTAACTTGGCAAGTAAAATTGTTTAACGTTCATTTTTCGTAGAAAGGCTCGTCGTGGGATTTTGGTCACCCCTACAAGATTTTCCGGGTCAAAGCATATTCATCCTTTGTAAAAGCATGATATTTGGTATGCATTTTTATTTATTTGTTTTAGAGAACCATTTTAGGGTCTTTCCCTTCAAATTCATCTGATTTATTCCTTATACTAGTATTGTGAAAGTAGGCTCGTGTTTTCGTTTCTTTTTCCTCTCATTTGATATACAGTTTAATTAGTTTGTTTTGCTCGAGTGATAGTTTGAATGATTCAGAGATACTAGAGTATATACTATACTTTGCTACTCCTATCGATAGATTCGTTAAGTGCCTATAGAGATATGTCGGTTGTATTCAGAAACTACTACAATGTATGTATGATATGTGGCGACCAAATTGGATGTCGAATCGGAATATATTGAGGACCGTTTTCCAGCAAAGTTTTGTTCGAATGGCCCAGTGTTTTAGAACATCTTCCCCCACAGCACCTGCATATATCTCTCAGTTGATGCAATATTTCAGAGTCTGTTGTTCCCATCATGATTTCCTTGATAGAGGGTGCCGGCTAACAAGGACGCTACTGACACAATGGTTGCTTGTGAATCATCATTTAGAAAGTTTTACGGTATTAACCATGACTTGGTTTCAAACTGTTACGGAATATCTGTCACAAATGACTACGAATATGTTGTTTGTCATAATCACAATTCACAAGAGAATTACGAATGGTGCTACTAGAGGATCAGGAACTGTTTATACCTTTCCTGAGCAACTGAGATTACCCCGGTTTTAGTAGAGTTGTATTGCCCAATCTTTAGGTTTTTGTGTAGTATTTTGTAGATCATTGTTTGTCCCTTTCTTTAGGTTTTTGTGTAGTGTTTTGTAGATCATTGTTTGTCCTTTCTTTAGGTTTTTGTGTAGTGTTTTGTAGATCATTGTTTGTCCTTTCTTTAGGTTTTTGTGTAGTGTTTTGTAGATCATTGTTTGTCCTTTCTTTAGGTTTTTGTGTAGTGTTTTGTAGATCATTGTTTGTCCCTTTCTTTAGGTTTTTGTGTAGTGTTTTGTAGATCATTGTTTGTCCCTTTCTTTAGGTTTTTGTGTAGTGTTTTGTAGATCATTGTTTGTCCTTTCTTTAGGTTTTTGTGTAGTGTTTTGTAGATCATTGTTTGTCCCTTTCTTTATGTTTTTGTGTAGTGTTTTGTAGATCATTGTTTGTCCCTTTCTTTAGGTTTTTGTGTAGTGTTTTGTACATCAGTGTTTGTTCCTTTCCTTTTTGGTCATTGTATTGTTTGTCCTTCGATTTACGGTTTACGCCTATGGTATCTTCAAACTTATTTTTATATATCACAAAATCAGAAGAAAATACTTTGCTCTGTGATGGTATACAGGATGTCCAATTGGAACGACATGAGGAAATTTTTTCCAGGACAATCACTATTACATTCATGAAAAATATCAGTTCAAATCACAAATGGTTTAGTGGTTACTAAATAGTAAATAGGACACTACTATTTCTTGTTACGATCTTATAGAATGTCAAATAGAAACGAAATGGGTCAGTGGTTTTCTCCGGGTCCTCAAGTGTCCTCCACCAATAAAATTTATCGTCACGATATAACTGAAATGTTGTTGAAAGTGACATTAAACACTATCAAAACAAAACAAACAAACAAACAAACAAACAAACCAAGTGGAAAGAGTAGTGCGTTTTTATTCCCCTTGTCTTAATCACAATCCCACAATTTACCTAATCATAACTTATCACTGGCTTTGTAACTAGTAACGCGACGAGTGCCACTAGTGGAACAGGAACTACCCACCCTTCCGGAGCACACGAGTTCACCCCAGTTTTTTTTGTGGGGTTCGTGTTGGTCAATCTTTAGTTTTCTGTGTAGTGTTTTGTAGATCATTGTTTGACCTTTCACCTTTGGCCATTGTCTGTCCCTCTTTGATTGGCGGCCTCTCATTAGGTCTGGTATCTTCAAGCTTTTCTTATAATGTGATAAAAACGACATTTTCTATATTTTGTATTATTTAACAGTGTTCTAGTTGTATCCGTCTTACGGTCTTTTAGTATGGTTGTCCTAACCTATTATCTATTACTCCTTTTTATAGACATTTTATTGATGGATTACAACATTTTTAAAGTATTATTCGGTATCCAGGATAATTTTACCACCTAGTTTAAATCTTTAAAAATTTCCCGTTAACATTCTGTACTTCATATTTAAAAAGTTAGGATTGAATACGGATGTATTAATCACACAATTGTTGTCATCAGTATGACCGACATCACACCATTGTTGTCATCAGTATGACCGACATCACACCATTGTTGTCATCAGTATGACCGACATCACACCATTGTTGTCATCAGTATGACCGACATCACACCATTGTTGTCATCAGTATGACCGACATCACACCATTGTTGTCATCAGTATGACCGACATCACACCATTGCAGACACAAAACGGATTCCTCATCAATTACATTTGTAAAATTTCTTGACAATTTAAAAATAACTTTAAATGCACATTAATTAAAACAGATTGTGTTTAATTAATATGTAAATCGTGTGTTAATATTTGTATTGTCGTTGGAGGTTCATGCTATCAATTTTGCCCAACGCTATGTGGTATTTTTTTTGTGTTCAGCGAGTTAAGGTCAGAGGTACTATTAATTGTTCGTTTTGTTGATATTGGTGACATTGTTGACCATTACTGTTTAAACTGGAATTGCAACTTTTGTAAGATTTACGTTGCTTTCATATTACATTATTAATCCCTGGGTGTGATTTACTCGTATTCCCTTTAGAGTTATGTTTTGGTCCAAGTGGTCGTTTGATTAAAGATATAGGAGAGATGTTATTTCAGAAGTTCTGTGTTTTCCGTGCGGATGAGAATGTCTTATTCCTTGCTATACCTTATTACATTCCGCCCTGTGTGGGCAATGTCCTCGCTTTTCCGTTAGAGAGCCATATATCCGGTTATGTGGTCTGATTGTAGATAAATAGTGGGGTTTGTTATTCATAAAGTTGTTTTCTTTACGGACGAGAAGTGGGGCCGTCGTGGCCGTGATCGCATGGTATTTGGATTTAAAACTACCTATGCAATCAGTGCCTATCACCACTAATGTTGTGAGTTCGACTCTCGATCAGAGCAAGGTGTACAACATTATGTTATACAGTTTGTCAGTGACTTGCGACATGTCAGTGGTTTTCTCCGGGTCCTTCAGTTACCTCCACCACGATATGACTGAAATGTTGTTAAAAGTGGCGTTAAACACAATCAAACAAAACAAACAAACGAACGAGAAGTTCCAAGATAGTAATTTACACGGCAGCTCTTATTCCTAGCTGTCACATTACATTGAGCCTTAACCTTGGAGTGGTTAATTTCCTGTTTTGACGTTTATAGAGAGCAATATAGTTGGTAAAAATATCAAAATTGGATATGAATTTACTTCAGGAAAATTTTTTTGGAAAACTTATAGTTTTATATATGAAATATATAGGGAAAATTGTATATTTCCTAATACTTTTGAGACATGACTGTACCGATATACATGTATCGAGCCTTTAGTTAGTTTTTCTGTTCTGTGACCACAGTCACTTGTTATATACAATGTACCATGTTTACAAAAGACTGCTCAGACGCGCTAATGTGGGTCACAGGTCACTGTGAGTAGCATGTGTAGTCACTTGAACAGATACGGTGTTGAAAAAACTGTTGATACTCATAAAATATTGATAAATGCAATAAAATTTTATGTTTGTCTTCAAGAAATATGATTGACAAAACCATGTGTGAAGTTTTATGACGAAATATCTCCGATTTCTATGTAAATTTACGAGTTAAAGTGGAGAATTACCCACAGGTAATTTTAGCGATGTATATTTTATCTTGGACAATAATGATCGTCCTGATTGGATGACCGATTTAAAACACACTGACTCCGCATGGTTACTCAGGTCAATAGTTTATAAATATAGAATCTGGAATATTGTTGATCATTGATTTAAACAAGAAAAAAGGGAAAAAAAGGGGGGATGTGAATTTTATTTGTGAATTTAACAGTTAAATAAATGTTATGTTTCGACAGTTTAAAGAGAAAAATAAAAATTTGTTGCGACTAAAGCTTAAATCAGCGTTAAAAATTGAACAAATATCAGTGGTTTTGTAATTTCATTCAAAAATATATGTCCCACTTCTCTTCCTTACTTCAAGGTAAACATCTGTCCTTTTCCCCTTCCCCACTTCGCCTCAATATTTTTCGCTTATTTGTGATCCTTTCGCTGACCCAAATATATCGTTACACTCCCGAGATAATTATCTTTTCGACTGCCACATTTAAATATACCTACCGCCCCCCCTCAGACGAATTGGACAAGAATATTTAGCGAAGGTATGTTGTTTTATTTTTAAGTCATTGAATCGGATACAGCCACTTCTGGTTTGCGCTGGATTTTTCATATGAATTCCGTATTCTCTAGACCGGTCATGTGTAACAATGCCATTGTGATCATCTCCTCTCAAATGTAAAGTAAGCTAATTGTTCCAATGCAGATTATAAAAATATGTTCAACTCCAAATTATTGACATTTGATTTTTAAAGCACCCTTTTTTTATTTTCTAAATCAATTTAAACCGAACCGGAAGTGGCTGTATCCGATTCAATGACTTAAAAATAAAACAACCTACCTTCGCTAAATATTCTTGTCCAATTCGTCTCAGTGGGGCCCGGTAGGTATATTTAAATGTGGCAGTCGAAAAGAGAAATATCTCGGAAGTGTAACGATATAATTGGGTCAGCGAAAGGATCACAATTAGCGAAAAATATTGAGACGAAGTGGGGAAGGGGAAAAGGACAGATGTTTACCTTGAAGTAAGGAAGAGGAGGGGGGGGGGTATATATTTTTTGAATGAAACAAGTGCCTGTGTCTGTGACGCAGCGAGTGCAAATGAACAATTTACATATATTTTCCTACAATGTCACGTTATACTGTTACCGTTTCTTATCATTGTTTAACATGAGTAATGTACCAGAAAATTTATATCGCCTTTGTCAGTGATCTTATATAACAAAAAAATATCCAATCAATGCAATTTGACCGCTCAAATAGAACCAGTGCAGGGCCCGCGTGGCTCAATGAGTTAGGTAGTTGGATTACGCATAGGAGAATGTCCGAGTAACTCTCCATTCCTTAAAAATAATGCAGTCGAAGCCCATTGTTTTTAAGGAATGGAGAGATACGAGGACATTCTCCAACTTAAAATCCACCCATTGTACTTTTTTAATTTTATTAATCATTAATCTTGTAACAAAAGAAAGTCTGTGTATAGTATCTGAAGTACAAAGAGAACAATATAACTCTCCATTCCTTAAAAATAAGGGAGAGTTTTGACAATAGATTATAGGTGGATTGTAACTACATCTCATACACTCCTATCACCAATACGACGTGGGTTCGCGCCCGGCTTTGTAAATGACAAAAAGGGTGCACTCGATTCGCAGCCGCAAGTGATAAAGCCAGTTTACCAGTTGCTTGCCCATGGTCGGTGGTTCTCTCCGGGTATTCCGGCTTCTTCCACCACTAAAACTGGTCGCCATGATATAGCTGAAATATTGCTGAAAGTGGCGTCAAGCACAAAAAAAATCAATCAATCAATAGAACCAGTGCAGGATAAATATAGTTGTAGTGATTTCCAGTCAATTTTTAACAATTGTTTTGTGATCATCTTTTATTGTTATTTCGTTATCATTTTAATCTTTTATTTAGACTTCAGGTGCAGTTTTAATATCGAAGATATATTTGTCATTAGTGAGTTATGAGCAAAAATATCGTTTTAGCAGTTCCGCATATTCCCCCTTCCTGGAAATAGGAAGTTCATTTTCTTTATAGACTGGTTTCACTGTCATTAGACCAATAATGGAACCAGTCGAAAATCAGCTGTTGATAAAACAGGAGTGATGACGGAGTTGGAATTAAAAACAATAGATTTGACTGAACTCGACCAGATATCGCAGTCGATCGCCAGCGAACTTACTAATGATGGATTTGAGATAAAACCTTTCAAGGTACTAGCATATTCAGTGTAAATCAGATTCTATAGAACAGCTTACACGACTTGTCACGAGTCACGGTGACATTCACAGGCACTTGTTTCTATCAATGGGAAAGTCGTGTGATACGTATATACATATATATATATACGTATATCCCCTGGTATATATTAGGACAAGGTGGCTAACTATTTTTTACACCTCTCCATTTCAAACACATTTATTCCTATCATTATATCAATCCTACCGTGTCTGTTTACTCCACTATGTATATGCCAATATTTCACAATATATCAATAAAGTTCACCCCATGGTGTTCCTCTCCACAATATAAGTCATTACAATCAACAAACCGTGTCCTGAACTTGACCTACCATGTTTCTAATACATTGTATATCTACTTCCGGTTTTGTAATCACGGACTATATATCTATCTGTGCAAATAAAAATAAACATACTTAAAAAACATGGTGTTTCTTTGATCATATTCTATATATTTTTTACAAATTGAAAAGACCTAATATATACGTATCGCACGACCTTTCCATTGATAGAAACAAGTGCCTGTGGTGACATTGCATTGACACATCTGATTCTTATCTTTTTGACTTTGTTCCTCATATTATTCAGAATTAAAGTCAAAGCGCCCCATTGCAAAATCACCACTGTCAAATCGCCCCAGTAATTAATGAAATGAAAAAATTAATTTGATTATAAAATCGAGATATGTACAAATGTTTCATATGTTTTCATTAAAAAAAAGCAAAACATGAGAGATCCGACCGAACATGATTACATCAACTGTCATCATTTTAATTGAATCCGTGTCATTTCGATCTGAATCCCGTTTGCCCTGTGAGTCGTTTCACCTCTCTTCTCGTTCGCCCCGGGTCGTTTTGCCCCGTGTCGTTTCGCCCTCATTTATTAATTCAAATTCAAATTCAAATAGGTTATTGATAGTAAACCATACACTGGCGTGCATCAAGACAATACAATATAATTATAATACATTACACAAATATGAATAAGTAAATAAATAAAAGATATACCTATAATAATGATATGAAGTATATTAAATTATTCACAGGGATCTGATGTCTAGGGTCAATGGGAAGCACCACCACCGACGGAAAGAACCACGTTCTTCCCATCGATAGTGGTACCCCACCGAACCCAAATGCCGAATTCCTGTGAACCATGTGTTACGTATATTGTGTGCTTCTTTTAAAAATGTGCAAATTTGTTTTGTTTTGATTAGATCCTTAGGGTCAAGAATCTCTCTTATAAGATCATTGTCAGTTCTAGTACTTTGGAACAATGTATTGTACCTATTTCTGATATTCTGGTATTTAGGGCAATGTAATATAAAATGTTTTTCATCTTCAACCGATGAGGGACAAAATTTACAAAGACATTGCTCGCGAGGAGTGTTATTGTAACGACCTGTTTCTATATTAAGACTATGTGCACTTATTCTTATATTAATAGTGCTTTGAAAAATGAAATATGGAAAATACGTACCATTGCAAATATTTGTATTTTGGATGTTGTAAAGCTTGTTCATGGGTACTTTATTTTTGTCTTCCTCATAATTGACATGCTTTCTATGAACTTATCACAAGGAAATCACAAATTACGACTGAAAAATGTATATGAAAAGAGAAAATCCGATTTAAAAAAATCGCTAAGATGACCGTAACTGAAAACTGAGTTACAGTCATCTTTCAAAAAAAAATTATGATCAGTTACGGTCATCTTAGCGATTTTTTAAAATCAGATTTTCTTTTTTTAGATGAGCAATATTTCAGCTACATGTATATAATGGTGAGAACAAGTTACATTCAATAAGATGATGTCTGATTTGTACTTGACCAAAGTGATTGCTTTATACTAGTATAGCTAGCTCAATAAAACACCAGTCAGTGGGTAGACATGTCGCTTCACTCTTAGACATTATCCTGATGCCATATATACCAGTCTTTGCACTTTCTCCTTAATGCTGCATGCTTAGCAGAGAAGTTACAAATACCAATTTTATAGTCTTTGATTTGCGAGTACTCTAACCATTACACCACTGATGCTGTTTTTATGATATGGAGTATACTATTAGGTACTTGTAGTGGTCTAAAATGTATTTAGTTTAATATAAGTATTGAAAAGGAAAACTTGGATTATACTTATTTTAATGGCCATATTTTTATGTTCAGTGTAAGGGTTTCCACAATTCAACAAATCTTATTGGCTTTTTTATGTATTTTCATACTGTCAAATAAAAAAAATGTATGGGATTTAAATCAACTTATATTTTCAGATTGGTTGGTATAATGACAGAGTTCATAAATCCTTTGTATTACCAGAGAAATATGACACAGTAGGATTTCTCATTATAAGTACTCCAACAATGTTTGAAAAGGCATTTTTACCCTTTGTCTGCAGAGAGGAATGTACCGGTGTCAGAGATCCACTGGATCAATGTGTGGCTCATTATTTTCAACAAATTAAACAGGTTAATTACATTTTACGATATTGATATTGAGAATTTTTTTGTATGTTTCTACTTGGCAAATAACTGGTTTTTCAATAAATATCCGAGGTAAAGAAAGACTGAAATATATAATGATCTCTGTTTCAGTGTACCCAATGAAAATCATGACCATCTTGGTAAATATTCTCAGAATGAGATCCTGTGGATTCTTGAATACATGTATTTGTTTGATACTATTTTCAAGCCCTGGCATTTAATTTGCCGGAACATTTTTTTACTTCTGTTCCAGAAAAACCATACATGTATTTTTTGGGATCCTTTGTCTTATTTCCTATAGATTAATATTGTCACATAGGATAAACCATAAATTTATTTACATTGTACATTCATATCATTATCTGATGGGGAGTTTCACAAGAACTAAACCTGAGCAATGAACAAAGGGAGATAACTCTAATTTTACTATGATTTAAACTCTAGTAATAAAGGATATGGATGTAAATGATCATGAGAGATCATACTACAACTCTACATTTGGAAACAAATTAAAACTAAAAGAGCATACCAGTATCTTTTATTGCTGTTTAACATTTCAGCCACAGTAGGGTCTTATAGCCTATATTTAAAAGGTAGTATCATGGACGTGATCGTATGGTAGTTGGATTTACAACTTCCTGTACAATCAGTGCCTATCATCGCTAAAGTGAGTTAGAACCCATACTGGGGGAATTGATATTGTCTGTCTTTAACAATTGTTGGATTGGATTTTGTTCCGACAGTCCGTGTGATGTTTTTTGATTTAGCATTAATTTTAAGTTTTATCTTCTTATGCATTTTCTTTCAATTAAGTCAAATAAAAAGGATGTTTCATATGGTAATATTTCATTTTATTTTTCATTTCTCTGCAGAAGTTTCCAGATTATAACATTGAATCAATACACGACTTTGAACTTCATCCTAATCGTAGACCAAAAGTTTTAGTTCAAACAGTCGCACATTTATCAGGAGCAGCCTACTTTTACCAAAGGTCAGATGTTACACCCGATCCTTGGGACCCAAAAAAGGTAATTTTTGGCCAACAACAATTTGATTTCCAGTTCTTATAATAAAAATCACAAAATCATTATTCTACACTGATAAAGCCAAGTTTTACATGTGTTTTAAATTCAGTTTATTTATTGTGAGGGAAATATTATTAATTTATTTCCTTTAACCAAATTAGGAAAAGAAAATTAAGAAAAAAAAACATTCAGTGACAAAGGGAGGCTATTTATTTAATACGTTCTTCATATAACTTGCATAAAAAATATTTCTCATTATCTTTCTATTTTTTTAAGTTTTGGTTTGTAATTCTAATTTTTTAATAATGTTTATAGCAATAATTTCCATATTTAAATGCAAGTATTTTCTTCATTTTCAGAAAATCTGTGGAGTCTGCATTCACCCACAATATGGAGGATGGTTCGCTCTACGTGGTGTTTTAATATTTAAAAATCTTCAATGTCCAACGTTAGTAGAGAAAAAGCCTATAGATATTATACCATCTCGTGAAAAAAGGATTGAACTTCTTGAAAAATTTAATTATTCGTGGCAAGACTGGGCATACAGAGATATATCTGACACCACAGCAAAATACTCTGAAGATCAAAAACAATATTTTGCCACACCACCTAAAGATAGGATGGAACTTTTAAAATCACTTCAAGAAAAGATAAAATTTCAAGACGATAGACATGTAGTAATACAATGATAGTGAAACGTTTTTTTTATTGTAATTAGTTTTGCTGTTTGAAGCTCAAGTTTTAGTGGTTACAGGGTTTGATTTACAACTTCCTATGCAATCGGTGCCTATCACCATTACAGTCGTGAGTTTGAATCCCACTCATGACGAGGTGTACTTGATACAACATTATGTGATGAAGTTTGTCAGTTGCTTGCGGCAGGTCGGTGATCTTCTCTGGGTACTCAGGTTTTCTCCACACTTGTTTTGTTTTATAGCAGCAAAATCCTAAAGCTTTAAAAAAGAAATAAAGGATCTAACACCGGTAAGAGGGCAAGACGGAAAAATCTCAGACACCCAAGGGAAAGATTTCTGGTCTCCAACGAGGCTCGCCGAGTTGGAGACCAATAGAAATCTTTCCCTTGGGTGTCTGAGATTTTTCCGTCTCGCCGAGTTGGAGACCAATAGAAATCTTTCCTGTGGGTGTCTGAGATTTTTCCGTCTTGCCCTCTTACCGGAGTTTGATTGTTTTTCTCACTAATTTAACAAGAGGATATTTTTATTTGACAGCTTTGCACTTTTAGCAGACGATGTAAACAAACAGAGTTATTTCCCCTTAATTTGTGTAAGCCGGTGTGTTTTTGATGAAAGGGATGCATTTTTCTATTGTAACCTAATTGTCGGGGGCAGTTGATAAGTGGCTGACTAGATAAATACACAAAACGTAAATATCTAAGCGATTTTATTGGTACAATGACATTTTGCGAAACGTAACATTTTTGCAGGAAATGGAGTGTGAAATTCTTATTTCAACCACAGGTTGAGACAAGGATATCTCACACGGCTAAAAATAGAAACTGTGCTGTCTCATTAGTGAGAAATATTTGCTTTCACATCATCATGAAAATATCAATTTTTGTTTATCATATAGAATGTTTAAGGGTGTTGGATAGATATTTTTAAGTCAGTGCCAACACTACCCCATTATACTAGACACACGCTTACTTTTGACACTAGTTTGTTTCACTTTAGTAGATGGTGGTATCATAGAGGTACATATCGGGGGCCCGGGTGGCTCAATGAGTTAGGTTGCTGGATCTAACAACTCGTACAAGCCTATCACCAATACGGCGTGGGTTCGCGCCCGGCTTTGTAAATTACAAAAAAGGGTACACTTAACTCGCAGCTGCAAGTGATAAAGTTTACCGAGTTGCTTGCCCATGGTCGGTGGTTGTCTCCGGCTTCCTCCACCACTAAAACTGATCGCCATGATATAGCTGAAATATTGTTGAAAGTGGCGTTAAAACACAAAAAATCAATCAAAAATCAATCAGATACATATCTTTCATTTATTGTTGAAAGTGGTGTTAAACAACATAACCACTAACCCAGAATCACAGACATCAACCTATGAATATTGTGAATTCATTCTAATTTATGAATGTAAAATTTTATTAAGAAAGAGATATATCTTTAGTTTTAATTGTAAATGCCCAATAAACTGCTAATGTGAACACATTACTCGCTGTACATTTTAGATATCATAAACGCTGTTGGAAAAACAATACAGAATATAGTCATTTTAATTTGGACAAATAAAAACCTATATACAAATGTATTTCATATCAATATTTATAAACCATACATGGAGTCGACAACAGACAATTCGGCAAACATATTACACTATGTCTATTCCATGGAGCTGACATTTTGGATTTAAAATTACCATCAACATTTGATAATCTTTGTGGTTGAAATATGACACTAACTAATGTTAGCTTATCATCAATAAAAACCTTTAGAATTCAACTCGATTGGAATTTTTTTCTTCAAAAGTGGCCTTCTCTGTAAATACATTATTGGCTTTGGCAGCCATGTTGGATATTAGATCAACTTTAAAGTCACAAATTCTGATAAGGGACACAAAATAATTCGCTGCAAAGTTTGTTTCCATTTTGCCCTTCAACGTCAGAGAAGATGTAATCATATATAGATGATGCCAGATGCAAGTGATTCCAATAGCTCAAATGGTTATTTGAACCAGGCAAGCTAGAAATGAGATTAAAGTTGTTTTTAATTTAGTAGTACCATACATCTGCCAACTTCATATTCGATTTACATATGGAAATTTTACTAAAGATATAAAATCCAGCAGCAGATTAAAATTTCTAATCAGAAATTTAATACAACATTGACTAGTTTATTTTAATTGTGAAACATTTTAGTTTCTTGGTGTAATTATTGGTTTTCTATTCAGATACTAAACCAAACACATACATATGTACCTTAGTTTCCTCTTTAGATACTAAATATATATGTATAAACAGTAACACGACAGGTATCACTAGTGGATAAGAAACTGCCAAGTACTAAACCTTCCAGAGTACCTGAGTTTACCCCAGGTTTTTAGTGGGTCATGTTGCTCTTTCTTTAGTTTTCTGTGTAGTGTGTTGTTCTATTTCTTTTTGCCATCTGACCTTCAATTTATGCCATCTGTTTACCCCTTTGGCATCTTCAAACTCTTCATACATGTACCTTGGTTTGCTCTTCAGATGTTAAACCAAAAACATATACATGTACCTCTGTTTCTACTACAAATACTAACACATGTATATGTACTTTGGTTTCCTACTGGGGGTGGAATAGGCACCAGGTTTCTCCATCCTAGAGGCACTAGTCCTCTAAAAGGGGTCAATCCCTTCAGCTTGAAGGGGCGTCTGTCGGTTGTGCGGGATGTATAAATTCACAACCAACCCGTCCTTCGGATGAGACGTAAATAAAACCGAGGTCGTGTGTTGAGAGATTGCCACCCTCTTCGCACGTTAAAGAACCCAGTGTAACAGCTCATTATGAGCATTATGCTCATGATGAGTGGTCCATAGGAGACCTGTTGCACTGGCTAAATTCTCTTTCTTTACCCATCACCTTTCCTTGTTTCGAGTCCTGTGGCGTTTAAATTATTCTTGTCCTGAATATAGCTGAAAAATTGCTCGCTGGAGGTTAAACATCAATCAATCAATCATTCATTGGTTTCCTGTTCAGATACTAAACACATGTACATGTACTTTAGTGTCCTGTTCAGATACTAACACATATACATGTACTTTAGTTTCCTGTCCAGATATTAACACATGTACATGTACTTTGGTTTCCTGTCCAGATATTAACACATGTACATGTACTTTAGTTTCCTGTCCAGATATTAACACATGTACATGTACTTTAGTTTCCTGTCCAGATACTAACACATGTACATGTACTTTAGTTTCCTGTCCAGATACTAACACGTGTACATGTACTTTAGTTTCCTGTCCAGATACTAACACATGTACATGTACTTTAGTTTGCTGTCCAGATACTAACACATGTACATGTACTTTAGTTTCCTGTCCAGATACTAACACGTGTACATGTACTTTAGTTTGCTGTCCAGATACTAACACATATACATGTACTTTAGTTTGCTGTCCAGATACCAACACATATACATGTACTTTAGTTTCCTGTCCAGATACTAACACATGTACATGTACTTTGGTTTCCTGTCCAGATACTAACACATATACATGTACTTTAGTTTCCTGTCCAGATACTAACACATGTACATGTACTTTGGTTTCCTGTCCAGATACTAAACACATATACATGTACTTTGGTTTTCTACCCATGGATGGTGGTTCTCTCCGGCTTCTTCCACCACTAAAACGGGTCGCCATGATATAGTTGAAATATTGCTGAAAGTGGCATTAAACACAATAAATCAAATCAAATCAAATCAACCAAACACATATACATGTACCTTGCTTTCCTCTATCGATACTAAATCAAATATACATGTACCTTACATCCCTCTTTAGATAACATACGAAAAACATGTATATATAGTGGAACCTGTCTAATACGACACACCAAGGGACCAAGGAAATGTGTCGGATTGTACAGGATGTCGGAATACTCAGGGTTTTCTTAGTTAACAGAACTACTTTGGGACCTTAAATATTTGTCGGATGTCACAGGATGTCGGAAAACTCAGGTGTCGGGTTGCACAGGTTCCACTGTATATATTTGGTTTCTGGCAATATATGCTTAAGTGTTGTTTTTGTCTTCTCTGTATCTGCATTGTAATGTTGGTAGTAATCTCCAAACATTTGTATTTTATAAGTGAGTGATTGTTGCTTAACACCTACTCAGCAATTTTCCACAGGTATGCTTTGTACTAGACCAATACGCTTAGTTGGATTTTTACAGTACTAGATCACTGAAACAACAGTCTGTGGATAGACATGACGCCCCACTCTGACACATTATCCTGATTCCGACCCAACCAGTCTTTGCTCTTTCTTCTTAATGATGCATGCTTAGCTGGGAAGCAACAAATACAAATTTCATAATTTTTGGTTTGACCCGAACAGGACTCGAAACCACAATCTATTGCATTCGAGGTGAGCACACTAACCATTACATCACCAATACGGTTAAGCTAAACAAAAATGGAAATATTATGAGTTTATAAATTTTATTTTTCCACAGATTTGTTTGGTTTTACATGCATATATAAAAGAAAATACTTTTCAACTTTACTGATCAACAAGCGAAAATATAGAATGAAATTTAGTTGATCATTAGCTGTATAATAAGTTAAAATGTAATTATCTCCCTTTACTCATTGGCTGTATGATAATTTAAAATTTAATTATCTCCCTTTACTCATTGGCTGTATGATAATTTAAAATTTAATTATCTCCCTTTACTCATTGGCTGTATGATAAGTTACAATTTAATTATCTCCCTTTACTCATTGGCTGTATAATAAATTAAAATTTAATTATCTTCCTTTAATCATTGGCTGTAGGATAAATTAAAGTTTAATTATCTCCCTTTACTCATTGGCTGTATGATAAGTTAAAATTTAATTATCTCCCTTTACTCATTGGCTGTATGATCAATTAAAATTTAATGATCTCCCTTTACTCATTGGCTGTATGATAAGTTAAAATTCAATTATCTCCCCTTTACTCACTGGCTGTAGGATAAATTAAAGTTTAATTATCTCCATTTACTCATTGGCTGTATGACAAATTAAAATTTAATTAACTCCCTTTCCTGCTTTTCTCTCGATATTACTACAAACAAAAACGAGAGGACAAGACGCATACATAAAATATATAATTAATGCATGAATCTTTTGCTTTAAACATGTAAATCTATTTCCCTCAATTGTGCTTAAGAAGACGCTACAATAAATACACATACATAATAGAACTATCTACATTAACAACTATTATGACAAATTATTATGTCATTGTAAAAGTTTTTGAAAAAATAAATGACATTTTCCATCACATGTTTAACAGGATTATACCTTAAAGCAAAAAAAAAAAAATGATTAAAAATAAATAAATATATATATTTAAAACTGTAACAAGATGAACAATTATACATAACAATTATCTTTCTATATATAAGAGTTTTTACACAGAATCAACATTTTATTATGAATTGTTTCATAAATTGATTGCACTAAAACTTTTTCCTTCTTTTGGTAAATTTGTATATCTCCAGTATATTTGTTGTTATTATTCACCTAATTTACATTCACTTGAAAACAAAAATTGCATTTGAATAATAATAAGAAAAAAATTCACCAAGACATATAGCACTTAAACAAAACAAAAATATTTTCAAAGTGAACATTTCCAAATTTAAAATTTTCATTTTTTCATTATTCATGATATTCAACATGACAGATAGCACTTAAATGAAACAATAATAATTTTCAAAGTGTATACTAGTATTTCCAAAATATAAAATCACCATTTTTTCATTATATATAAGGCAAAGAGAAAGAATCACAGTCAACAATATAGAAGGATTGGCACATATAATGAAGTGAACATAAAGTGTGAGGCCTGTGAAAAATCCTGCTATTTTTAAGCTATTTATCGCTTTTCAAAATAGACATCTCTCATTTCTCTGTCCCGCTGAGAACTAGTATCTGCAACTCTTCGTATCAGAGGAGATCGTCTTGCCTCATGGTCTAGGAATGGCAGGTTGATGTTATCAGAGTGTCGTGTAGACATTATAACACTGTTTAAAATAAAACAAGTTATATTATGTATGTGTTTGAAAAATAACATGAAAGTATATTCTGATATCAAATTCAAAGCCGTTTCACATCCCATATTTTTAAGCGAGTGTGTGAGTGATTATTGTTTAACTCACAGAGTAATTTTCAGTTATATATGACAAGAACCAGTTACATTTCTATGAGATGATGATGATGATGTCCACTTTGTAGTGTATCAACATGCTTAGTTGGATTTTTATAGTGCTTATAACAGAAGTCCTCGGGTAAACATGTCTCTTCACTCAGAGACATTATCCTCATTCTGAGCCACCAGTATATGCTTGATGCTGCATGCTTAGCGGAGAAGCAACAAATACCAGTTTAAAAGTATTTGGTTTGATCTGTCCCTCAAGCCCTCAATCTACCTGGAAGTCCCAACACTTTATTTGTACGACCAAGAAATAAGTTTTATTGTAAAATGTCTGGATATAACTTGAAAAAAAAAACCCAATATGTTACTAACCTTACTTTTCAAATGATCAACCTCTGTTTGTCAGATGAAATGGTCAACAATTAAATCACTGTTTCTTAACTTTAGATGTGAATTTCGGAAGGTTTTCTTTTATGTGCATTGACATTAAAACCTCCATTGTTGAATGTTAACATTTATATTGGACTTCAAACCTCACAGATCTTATGGTATGACAATGTCTAATTTCCCCCATGTTAATCCTTTCTGCTACATTGTACTGTATTATTATGATCATAGTGTAGTTTGGTTCATATTATAAATGTATTTATGTTTTGTACATTTTTCCGATATTGATTTTTACATTTCTATTGTTGTATCAGTCTTGTTTTTTAATTTACCTTTTTTAACTTGAATTTCTAGCCAGAACTGAAAAGGCATTACTCAGGTGCAATGAATAAATGTTAGAAAACCAATTAACTAATTAACTATTGCTGGTTACTTTGACTATTTTTAACAAATGCATTGTTTTACTGGTATTACATCTATATACTTCTAAAAGTAGGTGTAGGTAATTGTCAATTTCTGTTCCCATTGTTGCAAAACAGAAATTTACATTAAACTAGTTTAACGTCACCACTTTTTATTGAAGTGCCTGTATACGTACCAAGCCAGGAAAGTGACCAGTCATGTATTTGTGTGTTAGTGGTATCAATTTTGCCTCTTTCTACGATTTTGATATTTATTTTCAAATTGTTCTTACAGAGTGGTATTTTATGTTATTCATTTTAATGCATATTGCTGTGTTTTTACCGTCACAATGTCAAAACTGGTTAATACCATGTATTTACTTGATTGATGTCATGATCTTAGAAATACAAAAACAAGAAATAACTACTAAGGAAGTTAAAACAACAAACACAAGATTTAATTGAAACTTTGCAATATTATGAATCTTAGTGAATTCAAAAAAGTTTGAATACAAGTATCCAGAAAAGGAATTGAACTGCTTTGGATATTTATTTATTCATAATATAAAGGTTCAACTTTGAAAGATATTCAAACGTTTGAATACAATATGATGTACGATTGTTGTCGCAAAAAGTGAGATGTGTATTCTGGTGGCGACATTATCAATGTCAAGTTTTCTTGATTTAAGGTCTATTTCTCAGTAGCTATATCAGTTCAGTTTACCATAATTAATCCATATATCCATCATGCAGTAAACATGTCAGAGAAGTGTAAGTTACATCTACCATGACCTCTATCATGTAAACGTGTCAGAGAAGTGTAAGTTACATCTACCATGACCTCTATCATGTAAACATGTCAGAGAAGTGTAAGTTACATCTACCATGACCTCTATCATGTAAACATGTCAGAGAAGTGCAAATTACATCTACCATGACCTCCATCATGTAGTAAACATGTCAGAGAAGTGTAAGTTACATCTACCATGACCTCCATCATGTAGTAAACATGTCACAGAAGTGTAAGTTACATCTACCATGACCTCCATCATGTAGTAAACATGTCACAGAAGTGTAAGTTACATCTACCATGACCTC
>MJUT01031671.1:325123-352790 GCA_002080005.1 Gigantidas platifrons
GATCTCCAATGATTACTTCTTCTGGTATACAGTATACCATCGATCTCCAATGATTACTTCTTCTGGTATACAGTATACCATCGATCTCCAATGATTACTTCTTCTGGTATACAGTATACCATCGATCTCCAATGATTACTTGTACTGTTGCATGCGTGGACTATATACAAATATGATCAAAAATGTGCCAAAAAGAAACAATAACAATTCAATTTGTAAATGATATGAAAGTAAATTAGTGCAGAAACGAACTTTTAGTGATTAAAACTATTTACAGAATATTAAAGAAAACTATAGTAGGTTGCAGAGAACAGCAGGTGTTAGTTGTTCTCTGAAGCTGACGACATAAGGTGTATGAACGAGAGTAAGTGTATTTATAGGGAGTTGGTTCCACTGTGGTATTGTGTATGGGAAGAATGAATGTCTATATGTGTCTTTGGAAGTATGTATTTGCCTATATGTTAAGGGGTGATATTTCCTGCATGGTCCTTGTGTCTGAAACTATTAAAATGTCTGATGGTACAGCAACAAGATAGAATGATACTTTGTGCATCATAGCCAATCTCGTGCGAAGTCTACGTTCTGCAAGTGATGGTAAGTTAATTATATTTAGCATATCTGATACACTGCTGGTATTGTGGTATATATTACAGATGTACCGAGCAGCTCGTCGTTGGACCATCTCAATTTGTCTAATGAATTCAGATGTGTGAGGGTCCCAGATAGAGCATGGCCATGACGAACGCTTGGTACGCCTGAGGTTTTATTTGTTGGTTTGATGTTTTTAGGTTTCGTTTTAAGAAACCCAGTGCTTTGTTGCCTTATGATGTTATGTCGTTGTGTTTATCCCATTTGAGATTAGACTGTACTGTTATATCATGATTAGCTGAGCTCACAGATTCAAATGTATGATTATGGGGGATGTAATTGTATTGTATTGGTTGCTTCTCCTTAGTGACAGACAGTACTGAACATTTGTTAGGGTGAAAAGCCATTAGCCAGTCGCTCTCCCATCTGGCTGCTGTATCAAGATCCTGTTGTAATTTATTACAATAATGCTGGGATTTAATTGGTATGTATATGATGCTGTCGTCCGCGAACAGACTGAGCTGACTGTGTGTCAAGTATTCAGATAGGTCGTTAATGTAGACCAAGAAGAAGACGGGGTCCAGGATTGTTCCTTGCGGAGCACCAGATGTGACAGGCACAGTAGATGATGACTTTCCATCAATTACCTCTGTTTGTGTACGATTAGTAAGAAAAGCTAAGATCCAGTGAAGTATAGGTCCAGAAATACCATAGTAGTTTAGTTTGTAGAGAAGTCTGCGGTGGGGGACTCTATCGAAAGCCTTTGCAAAATGCATAATTATTAGATCTGTCTGGATATTTTTATTGTCTGTTTCTGATAATTCCTGGATGAATGAAAGAAGTTGAGTTTCGCATGAGCGATTGTGACGAAAGCCATTTTGAAGTTCATAGAGGATTTTGCTGTTTTCTAGGTGGTTCATAAGGTGTTTGGTTACTATATGCTCCATTAACTTGCAGCAAATGCAAGTTAAGGAGATGGGCCTATAGTTGACGGATTTGTGTTTGTCTCCCTTTTTAAAGGCTGGAGCGACATTTGTTGTTTTCCAATCAATAGGTGTTTGTCCTGTATGGAAAGATTTTGTAAATATAAGGTTAAATATAGGTGCAGTTTGTTCTTGGAGTTCTTTGAGAACTCGACCACTGATATTGTCTGGGCCGGTAGCTTTATGAGGATTGATGTTGTTTAATAGTTTTTAAATGCCACGTGTTGATAAGGTTAGTGGTGGTATGTTTGGATGTTTGCTAGTGCCTTTATCAGGTATTGAGTCATCAGATTCGGATGTAAAGGCTGACTGAAACTGTTCGTTCACCATGTTTGCCTTTTCTATTGTGTCAGCTATTAAGTCGCCACCTTTACTGAGGGCTGCTATGCCTGTATTATCTGTTCTGGTAGATTTGTTGTATTGGAACAGTTTTTTACGTTTGACCTGGTTGTTTGCTGGTGGTTGGTCTGATTCATTTACTGGTAGATCACAGATGATTGATTCAATGTTGTTCCAACATGTCTCTCGCTGTTCTTTTTGTACCTGTTTTTTTTAATCTTTTTATAGGCATTACTATATTTAATATCATTACATTTTTTTATACAATTTATTTTTCTTGTTTATAAGTTTTCGTAAAGAGTTGGTAATCCATGATAATATATGTTTGTAGGTAAACATTTTTGATGGTACATTTGTTTCTATTGATTTTACAAATCTTGTTTTGAATAGCTCCAATATGCTGTGTTGTACATTTTTAAAACTTCTGAGTGTATGATGTCTAAATCTGCTTTGATCCCAATTGGCTTTCTATATTTAACAATTTTACGAGGTGTTTCTCTGATCCTCTTAAGCCAGATGTCTGCTTCGACATAGACAATATCATGATCACTTAGTCCAATTGGGGGGGGGGGGGTAGATATTTTATTTATGCGAGTTGGATTGTGTATTAGGACCAAGTCAAGTATAGGATCATTTCTGGTTGGAATGTCAACTACCTGGTGGAGATTTGAGTCATTGATAATATCAAGAAGTTGTTGGTGTTCTGATTGACCAGGTCTACCAGTGATGACACAATTATTTGATCAATCTATGTGGCCAAGGTTGAAATCGCCACCTGTAATGACTGTCTATTTATTCTATTGATAGAAGACTGAAGTTGCTCTAGGGCTTGGCTTTTGTCGGATGGTGGACGATAATATGATGCAACCTGTAGGTTCTTAGAACCTGCAATATTTATCTCTGCCCATACAATTTCCCAGTTTGATTTTATTTCAGTTATTTCTGAACTGACAACATCCTTTTTGATTGCTATGAGCACTCCAACGTGGCTTTGGTCCTTTATGTTTGGTGGTCTATCATGTCCATAGACATTGTATGAGTTAGATGGAAAATAGTCATAGGAAGATGTTTTACTGTCAAAAGTGGAACCCAGCTTATTACTGTTGATACAAACCCGGTGATGAGTCAAAAATGAGGAAAGGATCTAATTATGATTACTACAAACAAAACATATTCGTGGTGATTTGTGACAGATATTTCGTAAGGGTTAACCAGGTCATGGTGATGACGGTAAAACGTTTGAAGTGACAACTTCAACTTAATCCCAGGAACCCTTAGTTCAGTAGCTTTCTGGTTAATAGTACCTATCTGTCAAGGGACTCATGAAATGAACAACAAATCTGGAATATCTGATCAACTAAGAGATATATATATATACTCCATATGATGGTGCTGCTGGAATGTTGCTACATATGTACATATAAATGGAAAGTTCACAATGGGAAAATTGAAATCATCTCTTTTGTGGTAAAGTTTCGTTCTTAATTGACCTTCACTGTCAATTTCAAGGAGTATGTCAAGATATGAAGCAGACCAATCTGTAGCTGTGGTATCCTTTATTTCAAGCTCAATGGAATAGATGCGATCAACGAAATTACCAAACTTAGAACTATTTAGTGAAAGGACATCATCTACATGTATATAGCGGCACATGAAATTAAAGAATCCGGATGGCTTCTTTTTGTTTTTCTTGAGAAGCCCCTGTATGAATTCTGTCTCGTACAAATTAAGGAGCAAATCAACCAGAAGAGGAGCACAGTTGATACCCATAGGAATGCCAACTGTCTGTGGAAAACACATCCACGAAACATAACAAGTATTTTGTCAATCAAAAACTTGAGAATTTAAGAGAACTTTATGGTAGAATCAGTGTTATTTTTTTATAAAATAAGACTTGTTCCTTCTTAAGACAAAGTATTTGTATCTACATTGGCCTTTTTTGTATGAAACATACCTGGACTAAATCTGTTAATCTGTATTTTAGTTTTGAGTGGGGAATAGTTGTGTAAAGAAGTCTAATGTGTGAATGCTATTAGACATTAGACAAATAAACTATGTCAGATGAGAACAAAATGAAATCTAATGATCACACATATATTGGTTTCTATTGGCACAGTGGTTCATATTTGATTTACTGTTTTTGATTACCCCTTTGGTATCTTCAAACTTTTCTTTTGAAAAATTAAGATGAAATGTGAAAGATTGACAGAAAAAAAGGGATAGTACTAATTCACATGATCCTCCTGATTCTTCAGAGATAAGAACAAAAACATAAAGTTGAAAACAAATGATAACTTTATTCTACATTAGAAAACAGTTTCCATGATCATGTTGTATGACATAAGAACACAATATATACACTTTAAAATATTGCACACATGAACTTTTTTTTTATTGGGTTGTACATGTAAGATTGATAGTTACTAGTGACAATATTTTCTTCCTGATTTACAATTCATTTGTTTTAAAAATAAAATAAAAACTCAATATAGAATATGTAAATAATAACATACAAGTGATACACATACAATATAAAATAATAAAAATAACACAACAAGTATATTACAATGCCAACATTTCAAAATAGCATTAATACTACGAAAATCTGATTAAAACCAGATCTCTCACATGCTCCCATTTATTGATATGTCATGGCGTGGGAAATCTGAGAAAACACCATTACGTGTCACATGTGATTGACCTTATGTCATGAAAATTTAATGATATGATAATATGATTATGGGCTTTTTCGAAAAGCAATTCAGTAACATTTTCATATTCATGCCATCATCATTTTCATTGGATGGTACGCTGGGTCATATCAGTAAAGGGGATCAAGTGGGAGATGTGATTTTAATCAGATTGATAGTAGGAATTATAATTTGCAATAGAGAGTCAACACCCTGAGCATAAGTTAACTCAATCAAAAACATTTTTTTTTTAAATTTTATAATAAAATTGAACTTGCTAATAAACATGCTTTGACAAATTTCTAAAATTTGATAAAAGAGTAAAACCATGCTTTAAATTGGGATGAAACCAATTAATTTTGTACGACTTACAACAGTCAAATTTCAAATACATATGTTGGGATTTTATTGGTCCATATATTATGGCTCTGCTTAGCAAATGAAATCCCAACTATATCTAGGTGACCATTGAAAGAGCTTCCACTATTCAATTTTTATAAGAGTAAAAATAAATTAAAATTATCAAAAGAATTCAGAATAGACAGGTATTAAGACAGTTTAAATATTCTAAACATTTAAACTATCTCTGGTGTTCAATTTTTCGGTTTAGACTGGTTCCAATATACAATGAGGTATATATTGTATTCTTTAGTAGAAGCTTAGATACTGATTAAAAACAATTAAGATATACATTAGCCTGACATACTCTTCAACTTGTTGAAGGTGGTCAGTATATAAGTAAATAAGACAAAAGAGATTTTTGAATAAAGAGATATCCATATACCATTACTATGGTAAATACATATGATTAATAAATTAATTTTAGAGTCACATGTCATTTTATACATGTTTTGATTGGTTTAAAAAGTTGAGGTTATTTTCCAATGTACAGAATCTGAAAATAGACGACGTTCTCAAGGCGTCGCGTGCCGTTGTCATCAGGTGATTTTCTTTAAATGAGGCATCTTTGGGGTTATTTAAATTTATTTCTGATTATTTGCCTTATTTTGAAACAATAAAGATAATTTTCAGTATCATTACAAAAAAAGTTTGAATTAATTTATAAGGATTGATCGAAATTATTTGTTCGGTTCATTCGAAATAACCTCAATCTGGTCGTACACACCCTTGTGTAACCCGCTATGTGGATTACGTGGTGTGTACAACCTGATTGAGGTTATTTCTACATGAACCGAACAAAAATTGAGATCAATCCTTAAATTATAGTCAAATTGTTAAATTGATGGACAATGAAAAATGATTAAGATATGAGCTAAAAAGACAGTAAAAAGACAATATGACGATTAGTTACACATTTCAACGACTAAAGCAACATTATTATGCTCATTATAAGAAAACAATGGAATTCTACAAATAACAAAAAAGTATTCTGAATATGATACATTTACTGATACACGTGTAAAATTGTGTTGAATGCATTATACTGTATATTTTTCAGTGTAAAAAGAGAATTGAAAAACATTTAGGTACATAATGCTTGTACACTTATTACAAAATATGCTTTATAAATCTATCTCTTTCAGAGATACTTTCAACTCATCCAGGTGAGTCCTGGAATCATAACTTTTGATTGGAACTCGTCATTTTTACAAAAAAAAAATAACGAAGAATGCACTAGTGGGACTGATAACTTTTTGGTTAAGACTTGCGAAAAGTTTATCCTATAAGGATCTTTGCTCTTTTTAATTAAAAAAAAGTACAAAATAATGCATTGATTCTAAATTAATAAATCCAAGACAGTATACACACATATACAATTGCATTGAAAATTACAAAGGATTTTGTTATTATCCAAAAGAAATCTCCTAATAAATAGATTAATAGAATCTAACACTGGTGACAGGTCAAGATCGAGAAATCTTACCCGAGGGTGTCTGAGATTTCTCGATCTTGACCTGTCACATCGGTGTTTGATTATTTTTCTTACACAGACATCCCCCCAATTTTTTGTTTTCTAGTGTGTATATTCGAAGACGACCGCATCACAACCATCAATGAAATAATACGCAATGTGAAAGAAACACCAAATCACGAACGCTTCAAATTGTAATAATATTTAAAATTGGATTTTCATATCACAATAAATATAACAATAGTAAAGACGTTTGTTTTTAAACGAACAAATCAACACAAACATTGTTTTTAGAAATTATGTCATTTCACTGTGACGTCAATAACTCGATTAACTGATTGATTCAGTAAACATGAAATCGATAACTGTTGACAAAAAATCATACGCAAACGTAAACAAATGGCACAACATTCTTGAGGTGTAAGACAGAAAAATCTTTTCTCGTGAAAATTGAGAATTACTTTATCCTCTGTGTAAGAAATATGGCTCTGTAAGATAGCAATCAAATTTTGGCCAAATTAAAAAAAAAAATGTTTTTTTGAATATAGAAAATTTGAATGCTAAAGTCATTACAATTCTTAGTATTAGTATTATATTAGTTTATAAATAGCTTGAATTCTATAGGCCATCTTATTATTATGATAAATCTGTAAGTCCATGACAATACATGTAATGTAGAATGATAAATTGCTTGTTCCTGACCCAAAGGTAAGACAAAACACAAAAAGAAATTGAACAAATTAGTTCTAAAATTATTCTAAAATAGCTTATAAAAATACTGTAAACATGGTAAAAGTATGCATTTTTGTTGATTTAACAAACAAAGGTATTTGTTATGTTAAATATCAAAACAAAACAATACTTTTTCTAAAAGAAAACACATTTTTATACTTTTACAAATGTCTCTATACATAAAAATATGATTATTTCATTCTGTGATTAAAAATAAAGATACCACTAATTTATAATGCAGTAATTTGGTGGAATGTTGTCCAGTATCACAGATCTTTCTTTTCATTGGATGAATCTACAACCGAATTCTGAAGGAGCTGAAATATAAAAGATGTATGCATCTTTAAATATAATAATAGCTAGTAATTATATACAATAACAAGACCAAAGTCAGGTCTACACCTATGTCGCTGCACAACACTGACATCCTTCTAATTGTCATATTTAAGGAAAAGGCTGTATATATGTAGTTGCACAATAAGTAACAATAAACAAAGTAGTACAGGTGAATAGTATGGTTTAATATTGGAGTTACAGATTAATTTGTAAATTTGGAGGAAATTATTATAGTTGCACATTAAAGATCTGATAAATCTTCTTCAAAATGACAGTAAGAGATGTACCTCATCCAGAGCTCCAGATAATTTTGAAGTCCAGAGGGTAATTACCCCCTATTTTTGAAAATGATGGGTATTTGTATATTTCCTTTGCTTTGTTGTACTCTCTACTTCAGAAAAGATTGCTTACATGTACACTTTTGTTTGACACAAGTGTTATTCAATAAACGCAGGATGCAAGTGAAATGCATATCTCTGTTTAATTTGACACGAATGTGTCATGTTTATTAATAAAATGTTGTAAATATTTCGTTTTTTGCTCGTCAACTTCGACAATATTCACAGCTGTTTTGATAATGTCATCAATGATTCCTTTTAACTATACTGTCACTAGACACAGATGAAGCTGTCAGGAACTTAAGTATAGAATTTTCCGGAGTGCTCTTGCGCTTAGTAGTGCACTAAATTCATGTTCTTGCTCATTTTCAAGAACAACATGTTCCCAAATTTACTTTCGTTTTAGTTCTTACTTATTACGTAAACCACTCCTTATAAGGAACACCGCATTGATTTGTAATATTGACCGCGATTGGATGATTTATCGTAAACATCCAATCAGATCTCTTTTGACATCGATGCTTAGATAGGCAAACATTCGGTACCCCTCGGATGTATATGCTCTCTCCTTCGAAAAGTATAAAGGGAAGTAATTACGGGGAATCTCTCAAAGACAAAAATGTATTTTTTATTATCGTTAAGCGTACAAGTATGCTCCGAATTTGGAAAGTTTGCTTACACGGCAATATGTATGCGTAATGTGTACACTCTGATCTGATAATACATGCGTTTTTACTCGTTTTTATAGCGTAAAAAACGCAAATACGCAGCTTATCTGGAGCTCTGCTCATCAAATGATTTTTTTCAGGTGGTGCACATCTTCACTTTGTATCACAGTTACAGATTACAAAAACTAGGTACACTCTATTCCATACATTGACAAAAATTACTAAGTTTTAAAAATTGGTCAACATGTCCAATATAATAGGTGCATATTCTTAATGTGTGCGTAATCACTGAGAAGTGTGAATAATTGTGAAAGAAAATTTTTGTAGTTACAGATTACAAAAATTGGGTACCTGATATGGCATGTGGTAACATTGAAAATTTTCAAAGCCAGATTCTTGACTACCAGAAGTCTCTCGTTCTATATGTATTATTAATTAGGTATTGATATGATACTTTGTATTGTATACTTTTAACAGGTTTTCTTGTACTGTTCTACTTACTTGATAAAATCAGGGGCTTTAGATATGACATGCTCAAATTCAGCAAATGACAGAGAATCATCGTCATCCAGATCTGCTTCTTCAAGTATCTATAATAAATAAACCAAATGGTCAAGGTCATCATTGACTTTTCTCTGCATACAAGTGTTTATATCAGAGACCTATATCAAATATATCTGGACAATTATAGATTACACAAACATCCGGGGCTGTCATGGTCATGATCATATGGTAGTTTGATTTACAACTACCTTTGCAATCAATGTCTATCACCACTCAAGTGGTGAGTTCAAATCCCACTCAGACGAGATGTACTCGATACAACATTATGTGATAATGTTTGCCGGTGATTTGCGACAGCTCGGGGGTTTTCTCTGGGAACTCCAGTTTCCGCTACCAATAAAACTGACCGCCATGATATCACTGAAATATTGTTGAAAGGGATGTTTAACACCATAACCCTATAAACCCACAAACATCCAATCTATTTAAAATTAGATGTTTGTTGTCTCTTTTTAATTTTTATTCTCATAGGCAATACACTAACATCTAGCAACATCCTGTGTGGGGTCATGTCAGGGTGCATATTTTCAACTGACCAAACAGCGATGAATCTACTAAATCTTAGCTGTGTACATGCCAAGAACTGTTGTCGGATTGGTCAATATATTTAGCAGTCTTGCATATGATTGGACGGTCAAAGATGAATAAGTTTACTGGACATTGATCCCAAAATGGATGTCATTAGATGTTAGTGTATTGCCAATGAAAAAAATAAAAAAAGAGACCAAATAATATCTAATTTTATTTGATTAATTCATGGTTTATGTGAATCAATTCTTTTTAGGGTCAACATTTTAATTTACAGCTACAAATTTCAGGGACCAATCATGTTTGAAGTATTATTAATTTAAAAAAATTAATTAGAACTTTGAAATTATTACAATGCATGAGGAAAGTATAGTGTAATATTCATACATTATCAATAAGTTGTTGCATCTCATTTTCATTGAGTTTTTGGTCTCCTGTCAATCTGTCTACAACTTCTTTAAGATCTTCACTGGAAATCATATCATCTTCGTCAAAATCTGAAGCATATAAGTAAATATTACTTCATGTGGATAAATTATAGCTATTCAATAATAAAGTTCATACAGTAACATCATGGTGCACATTTAAGAATTGAATGCATTCTTTTGAAGTTTCATTGGGGTATGAAAGCGTTGACTGAAGTACATTTTCAATGAAGTGCGGTATGTTGAAAATGTGGTTCGATCAACGCTTTAATACCCCAATGAAACTTCAAAAGAATGCATTCAATTCTTATAATTATATTTAAATCACACCAAAATTTAATATAGTTGAATTTTTCGTTGTGAATTTTATTTGTGTTAGATTATTTGCTGTTGGAAATTACTACGCCATTGATTGTTTACATCTGACGTCGTCATGGAGGCACGTGCAAGTTCGGGTTTGAGTTTGATTGGGATGGGAAACATCTCTATTATAATCATGTGACCACTTCATAACCAATCATATTGTAACATTTCAATGAAAAACGGAAGTAATGTAATTATATGTATATGAAACAAAATTGTTATACACATCAAATTTATGAAAATGGCAACTTTTTAGGATCTCACACACTTATGGACATTTTTTTTCCATTATCGTGATACTAGTAATTTATTTTCAATGTTCATAAATTTGTTAAATACTGTCTTGAACCTGTGTGTACTCTGGATATATGTCGAACGTTTGAATTTTGGTATAAATTGCAATGCTTGATGCCTAGAATATGTTAAATTATTATGAAAACATACCATAAATTCTGAAGGCATATTCAACTTTAACATTTTTAGGGGCACCATCACTGAAAACAGACATCATGTCTAGGAAATCTTCAAAGGTCATATCTCCATTGTCACTGGAGGAAAACACTTTTACTATTCTGTCATTGAATGGATTCACCTGTAAAATATTAAAAAAAATCTAAACTGTTTACACAAATAAAAAATCAGAAGTTAAACAGTAAAGGGTGACTTTATTTATATAAAAACAACACCTAACAGAAAGAAATGGAAATCTGACTCTTGGTTTGGGACAGGCATACAAATGTGTTGAGGACATGGGGTTAAACTTACATGGAAGTTAATGGAATCCAAGCATCCTCTATTGATAAATTGATCTCTAGTGTTCATAGATACTTTTGTGTGAAAAAAGATTTATTTGATTTGATTTTTGGTGTTTTAATGCCACTTTCAGTTATATCCTGGCGACCAGTTTTAGTGGTGGAAGAAACCACAGTACCCAGAGAAAACCATCGACCATGGACAAGCAACTGGTAAACTTTATCACTTGCGGCTGGCTGCAAGTCGAGTGCACCTTTTACAAAGCCGGGCGCGAACCCACGCTGTATTGGTGATAGGCTTGTATGAGCTGTTAGATCCAGCGACCTAACTCATTGAGCCATTGAAAAAAGATAATGCATTGTCAATGTCTTGGTCCAAGAATAGGATGTTATTACAATCATATACATGTAATCATTTTGTCAGATTAAGAGATTATTTGATTTACAATTTCCTTCATACTTTTGAGTGAGAGATTAACTTAATGCCAAGTAAGCAATTTTTCAGCTTTATCATGGCGAAGACAAGTTACATTTTGATGAGATGATGTCAATTTTGTACTTGACCAACATGCCTAGTTGGAATATTATAGTGCTAAGCTCACTGAGACAACAGTCCATGGTTAGACATGCATAAATACAAAACTAGAGGTTCAGCACTGTGCTGAGCCTGTGTTGCTCACCTTGCATTTTGCTCTGAAGAAACTTAATACAGAACATTCCATAGCCTTTAGGGGTGGAGTATGACCCCCAGGGCCTGAGCTATAAGGCATTTAAGTTGCCTAGTCACCCTGCTCATAAATATATATGGTTTAGGGGTGGGGATCTCAACCATTGAAAAGTTCACTTCAGGTAGGGGGTGGGGTATGACCCCCAGAGCCTGAGCTATAAGGCATTTAATTTGCCTAGTCACCCTGATCATACATATATATGGCTTAGGGGTGGGTATCTCAACCATTAAACAAATCACCTCAGGTAGCAGGTGAGGTATGACCTCCTGGGATATGAGCTATAAGGCATTTAATTTGCCTAGTCACCCTGATCATAAATATATGTGGTTTAGGGGTGGGGATCTCAACTATTAAAAGGTTCACTTCAGGTAGGGGTGGGGTATGACCCCCCGGGGCCTGAGCTATAAGGCATTTAATTTGCCTTGTCACCCTGATCATAAATACAGTTGAATCTCGTTATCTCGAACCACAGCAGACCGAGAAAAAAATTTGAGTTATCTGTAGTTCGACTAAAGAGGAGTGCAAGAATTTGATGTCCATGAAGGGGGAAGTAACTCCATTTGGAATGTTATATCAATTTTCCGACCTCATGATGTTTTTGTTTTTAGTTTTTGATATCCATATCAGTTGTTTTTAATTTGGTATGTGCATGTTTCTTTTTTAATTTTATTTCCGTTGACACTATCGTCGCATAATTCCTTGTTTTGTTTTGTGTAATGTTGACACTATCGTCGCATACTTCCTTGTTTTGTTTTGTGTAATTTATATGTTATTTTCTTGTGTATTGAAAATCAGTAATGTTTTTATCGTTCATTTACAATGATAAAATAATTAATCAACTAACAACGAACTGTACATAAATGAATAACTTTATTAACAAGATAAACTCACGTTTATTCATACAAAGGAAACATCATGGCAGGCAATACACACATGTTTTTATTTGAAGAATACGAAATATTTAATGAAACGAATGTATCAATGAAACGCATATAAAATATTATAAAATAGGAACAAAATGTATCAAGCACTAATAAAACATATTAAAGCAATTTACTCAGTATAATTAATAATAAGTAAGAATGAATTTCTGAAGATTGAAATCTCTTTGTCAACAATTGTCATATGGCAATACACAATGTTTCTATTTGAAGAATACGAAATATTTAATGAAACGATTTGTCAATAAAATGCATATAAAATGTTATAAAATACGAACAAAATGTATCAAGCACTAATAATACATATAAAAGCAATTTACTCAGTCTTTGTTAGAATTCATTTCAGCAGATTGACAAAAACTTGAAATGTCACTTTGCACAGTACACAATTTATATATTTTACATCTAATTTACGCTTTATGCCTTTGCCTCTTACAGCTGACCCAGTTATCCCCCCAGTTTTTACACTGGGTCCTTGGCTGGGTTGTTCAGCTAATGTTATGGATCTGGCTATCCCCCCAGAACTAGGTCCGGGTCCTTCACCAGATCCACTCGTAGAAGGTTTATCACTTGACATTGTGAAAGACATATGAAATTCATAATTTAAAACAGCTTTTTATACCTATGGGGATAATTGTCTCAAAATTCCAATCTTATAATTAACCTTTGTTTTTTACCGACTGTTTATACACGACACAATAGAAGATGTACATGAAATACAATTTCGGCGAAAATTACCTAATTAACATAATCCGTATTTTACTATGACCCAAGCGCCACCTGTTTGATTGCCACATCAAATGATATGGGAAAAGTCGTAAGAATAAATAATTGTTAGTGATTTAACTGATTTAATTTAATTATCACTTGATTGCTTCATTTAAAATTAAAAACAGCTAGTTTACACATTTCTTTATAATAATAACAACAATTAACAAAATTGATAAAGCTTAATTAACAGAGAAGACGAATGACGCAAGCCATAAATTTGACACTTTGACATCTGTTTATTGAGGTTAATTATCAGTTTGACATAACAAACATTGTTTGCGTTTATTTTAATTATTAGTTCGACATAACGAACATGATTTTCACCTTTGGGACTGAAAAGTTACTTCGAGACAACCGAAATTTCGACATATCGAAGTTCGAGATAAAAGGAGTAAAATCAGTTTGAAAAGCACTAGGTTTTGTTTGGGACTTGAATTTTTTTTTGGAGAAAACCGAAATTTTGAGATAACCGAGTTTGACATAATGAGATTCATCTGTATATATGGTTTAGGGGTGGGGATCTCAACCATTCAAAAGTTCACCTCAGGTAAGGGGTGGGGTATGACCCCCGGGGCCTGAGCTATAAGGCATTTATTTGCCTAGTCACCCTGATCATAAATATATATGGTTTAGAGGAGGGGATCTCGACCATTAAAAAATTCCCTTCAGGTAGTGGGTGGGGTATGACCCCGGGGCCTGTGCTATAATGCACTCAATTTGATCAACACTGATCATAAATATATATGGTTTAGGGTGGGTATCTCGGTCACATTTTTTTTATACAGATTCATTTTAACTGTATTATACTAAAGAATGTCAATATTTAAATTAGAGTTATCTCTCTTTCCACAGAAAAACAGATTTTTTTAGAAAGCATATAATCATAAACATGAATTACCTGTGGCGGCCATGTTTGTTAATGGATCCGGACGAAATGAGCAATCTGTATAGAGGACCTTCCATAGATGCTTCCTACCAAGTTTCAATTCATTTGGATCAGTAGTTTCAGAGGAGGAGATTAAAAAAAATAGGCCAATCAGAAACAAGAATCGCCTGTGGCAGCCATGCTTGTTAATGGACCGGGACGAAATGAGCAATCATTATAGAGGACCTTCCATAGATGCTTCCTACCAAGTTTCAATTCATTTGGATGAGGGGTTTCAGAGGAGAAGATTAAAATGTAAAAGTTAACAAACGATGGACGCCAAGTGATGACAAAAGCTCACATTGCCTTCGGCAAGGTGAGCTAAAAAAAATGTATGTCACTCCACTCTGACAAATTATCCTGATTCAGAGCCAACCTGTCTTTGCTCTTAATACTGCTTCACAGCTTGGAGGAGAAGAGCAAATACCAGTTTTATAGACCGGGGCTCGAACCCATGATCTACTGCTATCAAGGCCAGCACACTAACCATTCCATCATTGATGCAATTTGATGACAAAGATTACTGGATTATTGGTGTTTAGAATCATGTCCAGGAATTCATTTAGCTATGTCAAGACTACCAGACATACTGGTGCAGAATTCAAAATCCCACTCCTAGACAGTTATAACTAAATGGCTTGTGAATTAATAGCCTTGTATAGGAAACCTTTACACTTGAGGTGGGTAGATGTATATTAGGGCTTAAATCAACATCAGTGATATTAGGCTTGTTGTTGGCATGATGTAAATGGTCTAACTATAACTGGTAGGGCATCTATCCCTCCTCATAGAATATTTAGTTAAGTTCCCATTTGATATACCTTTAATTCTGGAAGCTTTAAAATCTTCTCTTTACTCAAACTGGCACTTTTCTTGTCTGCTCCTGCCCCTGTGGCTTCTTCGAATAATTCACTGTATCTTTTAAAAACACTGTAATAAAGAAAGGTGAAGTGAAAAATTATTTAAGGAATATTTGAAATTGTTGAACACATTATACGATATAACCTGATTTGGGTCAGTTTACGCTTAATAAACCATGAAGCGGTATATGAAAAGCGTAAGCTGACCCAAACCAGGTTATGCAAGTATAACCTGTTCAACAATTTCAAATATTCCTTATAATTTAATTTTTACAACAAAATTTAATGATTCCTCGATTTTAATTACGATTGTTTCAGGTGACTATTTGAATTAGTCGTTGGCGGATGAACATGTTGGTGACATCACAATACCAACTCAGGTTATCGAGTATAACCAAAATTTTCTGCAGACGGATTAGTCAATCAGATTGAAATATTCAAATCAAATTAAATTATATAAATTTAGAGGCTTATTCCACAAAATGAGGCTTATCCTTAATCTTGTATTCATATTTAAATCATAAAACAACTGGTTCATCTGAATTTTATCACAGTATTGTATATACATTTGTACCTACAATCAGAGATACTTGTTGCAAATTTTTTGATGAGTCCCAACTGAAAATGGTGAGTCCAGGACTCATAGGGGAGTTGCAAGGACCTCTGTACTATGTACATCTATGTAGCCAATGCAGGATATCATATCAGAATCTGCATTACATTACTATTTTATCATGTTTATATTCAATATTATAATTCCAACAAATTCCTTTTTTATTCTGGTCTTCCACAAAGACCATTAATTTCTTAAGATGGTTATGACCTGTTTTGTTGACATGGTTGATCATCACAATTTAAATATCCTTTTTATATTGATATACTTCCTATGTATATTCTGTACATATAGTGTACCATATATATTAAAAATCATTAATTTTCTGTCAGAGAAATATTTTATTGTTTAGCAATTTAGTTGTATATTCTGCTAATTTATATTTTGTCAGATTGAATTTAAAATGCAATATTTCATTTAATAATATCTATTTTTTTCTTATTCTAATTCCTATAACAAAGTGCAAAAAAATCTATCTATCACTTTAATTTTTCTTCCAAAAAATTAGTCTTTTGAATTTTACATAATAATATTTAAAAAATGGAATTCATTTAGTTTCTTTGATATTAATTTAATTAATACTGAACTGATTTTATGTTATTGCCAGGGAATTCCTGACTACAACTTAGAATATTTTAAAGGTAAGATCAGGTACCAAAAGAGGAGGTCACACCTCTAATTAGTGCAATTGTTTAATTAACAAATGTATGGTCTGTCAGTACACTAATCTGAGGATTAATATACAAAAGTTTTTGTTGTAATTAAAGTTGAATGCTGGGTCAAAGAGTATTTCTAAAAACTCTACTTAAAAGAATGCCTATTTCTGAGACATCAGTAAAACCTAACTAAAATATAACCATAAGTTCAAGTTAATCTAACCAGTTTTATCCAATATTTGTGAATTCAAAACAAACAAACTGGAGGAATCAGATTTCACTGTAGTACTTACTGAAGAATTTCTTTCTTTGTAAAATATGTCAAATCCTAAAATAGAAAATACATTTTCATAACATAAATTAAATATTATATTTCAATACACTGTGTGCGGCAACAATTACTTGTTTATAAATAAAATACACAACTAATAGATTCACGAATATACAAAAACAATATACATTGTAGTTAAAGATCTTTTAAATCATAAATGCTAAAATGGTTTATTTAGCAACTCCATGTCTGAATGATCTTGTAAAGTTTTTCTTATCATATACCATTTTCATATGCAAATTTATTAGAAATATCATTAATACATTATATGAACAACTAGTAGTTGTCAACTACTTTAGAAAAGAAATCATTTAGTTATGGGCTAACTGGTTTCTATCGGTATGCATGCCATTTTTTCTCCAGGACAAATATGTTAACCAGTAATCACTAATGGTTGCATGATAGGCATGCTCATCTTCTCCAGGTAATAGGAACCATAGTAGGTCATAACCATCCTTTGCAAAGGAGATGGTAAAGTGTCAGCTTAAAATGAGAAAGGTCTAAGGGTCAAATCCTATTGAGAACATTGCATTTTCCCAACACAAAATATGCTCTACTGTTACAGTGAGTCGATTACATACCACAAAACTATGCAATGTTGTCACCAGTTATCTAACAGTGATGAAACTAAAAACCTTCAATAAATGTCTGTCACCTGAGATTAAGTAACTTGAGTGCCTGGTTTAGTTAGTGAGAAAATACATAATATATACCACAGGGGCTTGAATCGCTTTCATAGAGGTCACACGGCCTATATACCCTATATACTAACAAGGGATGTAACAACCAACGTAGCCAAGCCACTACCAGTTCTGTTTCAGGCTTGAAAAAAATATTAAAAAATCACACATTCAAACAATCTTTGTTGACATTCGCTAGCATATTGATTTATCTTTCCGACGAGACATAATTTTTCACAACTGCTTCACTCTAGAAGTCAGAGCACCGCTGCAAACTTGAAACTTTGCTCCAAAATAGGTCACCAACGTTTTGCTATGGACACAGTCAACGGTAAAACTCCAAGAGTAAAGAGCACAAATACGGACAATATCCGCATTAATCCTGACTGTCGTAAATACCTATGAACGCCTTCGACTCAACTATCACCAGAACAGTTCACATAGTGCAGACGAAAAGCAGTAACTCACGTTTTACAGTCCGGTATAAATCCTTTCAAATGTTGGAAGCCATTGTTAAAAATACACAGCAGCAAATGAAAATTATCTGTCATCTGAATGGTTAATATTTCTCACGACATGCCCACATTCTGATAACGCTTGATATATATGCTTTAAAAACATTTCAGTGAGAATTACTTTTAGAAGTAATTTTATATGATTATAATATACCTAAAAATCATTTACAATATTTCTTATATGTTACGAATAAGTAAAAACACTTACCCTGCCGTGAGAAATATTAACCAATCAGATGACAGATTTCATTTGCTGCTGTGTATTTTAACAATGGCTTCCAACATTTGAAAGGATTTATACCGGACTGTAAAACGTGAGTTACTTCTTTTCGTCTGCACTATGTGAACTGTTCTGGTGATAGTTGAGTCGAAGGCGTTCATAGGTATTTACGACAGTCAGGATTTATGCAGATATTGTCCGCAATTGTGCTCTTTACTCTTGGAATTTTACCGTTGACTGTGTCCATAACAAAACGTTGGTGACCTATTTTGGAGCAAAGTTTAAAGTTTGCAGGGGTGCTCTGACTTCTAGAGTGAAGCAGTTGTGAAAAATTATGTCTCGTCGGAAAGATAAATCAATATGCTAGCGAATGTCAACAAAGATTGTTTGAATGTGGTTTTTTAAAAAAATTTCCAAGCCTGAAACAGAACTGGTAGTGGCTTGGCTACGTTGGTCGTTACATTCCTTGTTAGTATATAGGGTATATAGGCCGCGTGACCTCTATGAAAGCGATTCAAGCCCCTGTGATATATACTCAATCCCGGATACAAGTACAACAGTGACATCACTGTTTTTTGTCCTTATTAATTGTTTTCTAATAAATAGTAACTATAACCCCATGTAAATGTGATATATATCTTTTTCATATTTTAAACTCTAAAAATAGTTCAAGTCGTGATGTTTACAAATCACTAACTGACAAGGTTTTTATTTTTTATTTAAAGATTCCTTGTAAATCATATACTTGTGTACATTACCTGATAATCATTTAGTTCTTGTTCAGTAAACACACTTTGTGAACTTCCCATTTTCCTTCAATATTTGACAGAAACTGTGATATTTATTGATAAATTTTAACAAGTGGTTGTTTTCCTTAGTTCCTTGTCATGAGAAATACAAATTGAGACATTCCAAACGAAACGAAACAAAATTGTTTAAATATGGCTCAATGCCAAAAGAAAACTAAATGGCTTAAAATGGTAATAACAATATTATATTAACATTATTTTAATAAAGTATGTAAAGCTATAGGATAAATAAATAGTAATATATATATATGCGCGTTTCATTAAAATTTATCGATGAAAGGGGAGATGACTCATTGTCATATCTGGAAAAGAAACCAAAACAACATTTCGTCTTCACAGAAATAATCGCAATGTTCGCACAAGTTCCTCCAAATCAACAAGGTAGCGATGAGTTTTAAGACTATATACATATTATTAAGTTCTGAAAACTTGTGTAATGGGATAGAATATTGACAGTTTTCTGATCCCAGCGTCAGCGAGCAAAATTTATCTGTAAACAGTAAAAATAAGAATCCATCAGTTCAGCCCACTGGAGTCTCAAATAATATTTAATGGGTTGTAGCGTAAGATTGGTGGTCAATAAAAAAAATGCTTATTGATTAAGATTACTGGACAGTTTGTGTTTGTATTCCCATTGCCCAGCGTCTTGCGCAATAGCCAATAACCTACAAAATGTAGTTCTAATAATAAAACCCTAAATGCTCGCTTACTCGCAAGGGTTTTAACGGGATGCCATTAGATGTAATGGAGCAGCCGCAGAGATTTTTTGCGCTCGCTCACCAATTGTTTTTATCCAGTTTTTAACCTGTAACATACGAGTCTGATTTTAACCTTATGTGCGACAATACTCCAGAGGAGTCCGGCACATTACGGAAGAAGAAGAAGAAGAGTTTCTGACACCTGCATTTATCAATAATAAGACATAACCTTTCCTTTTGTCCACTATTATAACAAGTTTTTATTACCTACCAGTATTTAAGAATGTAATTCCCACAAAATAAAAATTTGCTTACCAACTACATTTTGAATTTCGTCATTTGTGGTCATTTTCCGGTCAAAGCCTCACTTTGGTATTTATTGGATGCCATATTTGGCGATTGAAGCGTGAATGTCTACATCAGCTGTAGTAAATATACTAAATAACGTAGTAGAAATACCATATTTAGAAAAGCTCCGCCTTCCGTAGTTTCCGGTTATGGCGAACGATAGATAAATTTGAACAAGTTTGTTGTTACTTTTGAAAAGCATACATTTTTCAGTCAAACCAATTTAACAAGGACTGGGATCATCAGTAATAGTTATAATAAAATGTTTGAAACGTATTAGTGAATTTTTATATTCAACTGCAATATATTTTGTTGCTCTATTCTGACGAATGGGACCTCTTTGTAGCTCCGCCAAGACACAAGTTTGTCACAGGAGCTACATTATTGCAGCTAGCCAATAACCCAATATAATTTCACTCCTTTGGCTTTGGTTTGGCATAGGCATAAACTAAAGCATGTCATTTTTCTAATTTGAAACTTATAATATTTTATTTGACTAATTTCTACACACGTACCATTTCATTCATAGATCATGATATTACTGTACTAATATCAAAACATTACAAAAAAGGTAACAAGTTGTTCCTAGTCCAATCCAGTCCAGAATAAGTTGATTTAACCTCAAGTCGGTCTGGTCTTATAAATATATTGATGATTTTAAGGGTAAAGTATATTTAAGAAATAAATCATGGAAGCCAGAATGTGTTTTGAGTTTTAACCTGGGTTGGCGGATATTAGTAAATTTTATCCCTCGCCTCTGGCTCAGGATAAAATACTAATATCTGCCAACCCATGTTAAAACTCAAAACACATTCTGGCTTCCATGATTTATTTCGATTCTGATATGTCTAAGAGTACAAATACAGTAGTATACTTTGATTGGAAGACCGTAATTTATATTTACGTTTGCGGAAAATATCGCACACAATTTATGCTGCCAAATTTGAGTAGACGATAATTCATCAACATGTACATTTACGACGGGAAAGTCAGTCACATGCACCGGCCCATATGATGCGCTAATGAAATTATACCCAAATTACCCAATCGATAAATCGCTCTTTGTTAACAAAGCAAAAGAAGGATGTCATGTTAGAATAATAAATAAAACAATATTAACAAAGTTCAATGCTTTGATAAAGTAATGTATAGAGTCACTTGATGCCTTTCTACACATTTTTTTTTAATTCTGAAAGATACATAAGATTGATAATAATTTGGAAATAAGAATAAATGAGTAAAGAAATATTCAAATATGATATGTGTGATCTTAGCTGTCAAGGTTTGGCATATTTTTTCCACAATAAAGTGAATGATAACAATATACATTGTATCACAAGGTTTTTAGAATCACCTTTTCTCTTGCTTTATATGTTACTGATTAAAGGAAGTTTTCATTTAAACATAAGGATTAAGGTAGTACATGTATAGTACTCATATATTTTACAAATAAATTAAATTAATACTGATCCTATCTGTCCTACAAATACAACATGCAACATGAATCACACTTTTGGACAAGTGCTTGCTTTCCGGTATATACCAATAAAACTGACAGCTATGATACAAATATAATAATATTGTCGAAGGTGGTGTTACACATGCATGCATGTAGTCTATAATCCTAATCCTACATTATGCATCCTCCAGTAACAAAAGAAATAAATGAATTTGACAGATTAGTGTATACATCAGCCTGCTTCTGAATAGTTTCACACTTTCTGTCGATTTGAAATAAATTCTGGACAATCACATGTGAATTGAAGTCAAAATGAATATAGAACTATGAATATAAGTACACATCAATATATCTAAATTATTGACTTTTAGCTTCAAGTATACAAATGTACAAAGCTGATTATTTGTTTCTTAGACATAATAATTTCAAAATAATTGAGGAATGAAAACTTGTGGAAATAAAAATGAATCATAGAAAAACTTGATTACAAAAGATATGCAGTGCCCTGTTTTAATTTTCTTGATATTGAAATATGCTGATATTGCTTGTAGACAGAACATCAACATTGCCTTGGAAACACATAAATAGATTTTGCACAGCTTTAGCATGCATACATTTATATGGTTAGAATATTTTATTGTAAATTGAACTTATTGAAAACACAAAAAGTAATATATTTTTTCTATTCTTAGCATCGGCCAACAATTCAGCCCTATATGAGGTAAGATTATAAAATATGAGATTTGTAAGCATACTTTCAGTGTTTTTGTTTTCTTGATTCAATAAATCAGTTTTGTTTTGTGATAAAAATATGTTTTTTCCCCTATTAATGTGATAGTGTAATTAACCTTATAAGTCCAATTTTGTTCATATTGTGTGGTGAAATAAATGTTCGGTTTTTATTGATTCCTCCGATGTAAGTTTTCAACTGTAAATAATGATTGAGTACAATAATCTTGATTTAAAGGATGGATGATATTTTTGATATTGTTTATTGTTTATATATACTAGTAATATTTAAAACCTTCTCCATTCCTAACAGGAAGTCAAGCTGTACAGATCAGCAAGAGACAGAGAGAAGTACGTTTTAGTAATTACAAATTTTTCCATATTGTTATATTATTTTGTACTACATTATTAAGAACAGCATCAGTGATGGATTGCATTCTCTTGTCCAGTGCGGTAGATCATGTGTTCGAGCCTCAGAATCAGAATAATACATGTACATGTATATCTGAATGGAGCGACATGTCTACCCAAGGACTAATGTTTCAATAAGCTAGGACTATAAAAATCTAACAAAGCGTGTAGGTCTAGTACAATGAGGACAGTATCATCATCTTGTTCTCTATATAATATAGCTGAAAAACTGCCTACTTGGTGTTAAGCATCACTCACTCAATGTTTTATATTCTGTCAAACTACTGTTACATTTGAAATCTAACTACAAATGTTTTTTTTGGAGTAACAATCTGAGATCAAAAATGGCCACCATCACAGAACATAGTTTAACATATAGCCCTACAGAAAGGAAAACTCTGTGATGCCACAGAACTAATTAAACTCAAACTGTAGATAAAGAATAATTTATGAAAAATGTGGCTTTGACACTGTGACTACTGTAATAATAAACGGATGTGGTATAACATTAATCAGTTTTAATCCTGTATAATTTATTAGGTATGACAACATGGCTGACTTGTATGCTGTTATCAACACACTACAAAGTTTAGAGAAAGCTTATATCAAAGATGCCATTCAAGCTAAAGAGTAAGTAACTGTCTACATGTATCTACATGTATTACTTTTGTTCTTCTCCTTTCTGGTTTATTTAAGAGTTGGAGGTTTGTCAGAAGATTTTGTATTGTTACAGTTGGATATACTGACAAACATTACTTTTTAGCATTTCTATATATATTTAACCAATGAGAAGACACTAATGTTTGATATTTTGCCACGCTGCGAAGTACCAGGTAACTGAAATACTGCTAAAGTTGATGTTAAACACCAACCTATCAATCAATCAAGATATTTTGATATTAATTGTATTTAAATTTGTTGACTGTATTTTCTGTGAGGTTTTTGTGGATAACTATTGTCAGTTTCCTAAATTATAAATATAAAGTTTATCAAAGTCTCCAGTTGTCTTAAGTCAAGGGTCTCGTTTTTACCCTTGCACTTGAATTAAGTAGGAGGATGTTTATATACATAAGAATATATTTTAAAGTATTCAACTAATTGCTAGATAATTACATGACATTTTTCATATCATACCCTTTATCAGCCCTAGGTCATGATATATGAACGAGGGTTGATAAAGGATATGATATGAAAAATTACATGTTATGATCTGTTTATCATTTTGGCTAGAATTAAAAAATCTTCCAAGGAGTTTATCCAGTTCCATTGACAGAATTAATTCATCAGGATCCTTCTGTTCATTATTGGTTCTGAGCCATTTTGTAAAAATGTTCAGATCACTTGTTGTTTTCCTCTTAGTGTTAAGGTTTTTCAATGAATCCACATTGCAGTATCGTCTGCACTGCCGTCCTTCATGTTTGTAAACACAGATTTCCGGAAATTCATGAAGTGGCGTGTAATAAACACATGATTCCTCTTATTATTCTAAGCAAAACTCAAAGTTTTATCACGGGGTAAAATTTTACCTATATTATCTACAAGTATGTGATAAAATCCTTTTAGCGCTATTGATAAGACAAAAAGTAAAGAATTGAAAGACACAATGACAATTATCAAACAGTCTATAACTATGTCATGTTTTCATATATTCTAATGACCCAGTATTCCACTTACTATCTTGATATGTACATTTGTATATACATTGTAATATTGCAAAGTATAATTTCCCATCTGCCAAATTTTTTTTTATTGTAAAAGACGAATGGATTCTATTTGATTATTTCCCTTGCCTAATGTGTTAAAGGACAAAGGGAAACTATTTTATTCTTTCCTTTGCCTAATATGTTAAAATTAAGGACAAAGTGAAACTATTTTTATTATTGTTAATGTTTCTTGTTAATCCAACACCAGTTAGGAGTCTGAATGTTAATACTTTGAAGTGTTTTAAATTGCTTTGAAAGAGAACATTTTATACAATTTGATCTGTTACATTTCTTCTGCAGATACACAGCTTCATGTTCTAAATTGTTGGTACAGTATAAGATAGCCTTTAAACAAGTGCAGAGTGAATTCAATACTGTTGAAGACTTTATGAAGAAATATAGAGTAAGTATTTTGTTTACAACAAAATAACATCTTGTTCATGGATTATAACTTCATAAAAACTTAGTGTTAATGTTATCTCAGCTCTTACATTGTGAGTTAATAATATCTTTGTGAACTATCTCCTTAATATATGTTTGGCATGGAGTCCTTATAATGTGTCAGAGAAGGGTTTTAGTACATAATGTAAAGAATAAGTCAGAGAAAGATTTTAGTACATAATGTAAAGAATAAGTCAGAGAAAGATTTTAGTACATAATGTAAAGAATAAGTCGGAGAATACCAATTTTTACTCACAAGACATTGTCTAATGTTGAATAAATTATGGATCATAAAAGAAAATAATTTGGAATTAAATTTAAATATGACATATTATAAAAAAAGTTTGACGATACCAAAGAGGTAATCAGAAGCCATAATTTGAAGTACAATATAATGACCAAAAGAAAAAGGACGAAAATACAAACAATGGTCAACAGAATACTGAATATTGAGAAACATGAACTCCACTAAAATACAGGGATGAAGTCAGGTGCTTCAGAATGTTACCAGTTCTTGCTTAGTTAGTGGCTTTTATAATGTTGCTCTAGTTATAAGACATTAAAGGGGAAAGAGAGACAGGATTGTGACTACAACAAACTAAACATATCAGCTGTCAACTGTTACACAGATATTATGTAACATTCATGATGGCGACCACAAAACTTTCAAATTGATGACTTCAACATTGTTTGTCCAATTACATAGACAATGATAAATATAGATTATTAAGTGTAATTGTTTTTTTATTTAAATAGCTTGATTGTCCAGCAGCTTTAGAAAGAATAAAGGAGGATCGGCCTATTACCATAAAAGATGACAAAGGAAATACCAGTAGATGTATAGCTGATATTGTTTCTGTATGTTTTAGATATCAGATACTTGTATTCTCAGAAAAATATTGGAAAAACAGTATTATGTTAAACCAACATTACACATCAAAGGTTTATTTTGCATTCAGCTGGAATTAAATGATGACTTCCATCAAATAGCTACTGGTAGTTTGACATGGACTACCGTCTTTATGTGTCTATTAAACGCACTGGTGCATAGAATGCACCCCCTTTCCTCCCCAAAAAATCTGGGAAAATTCTAGTTACTATCTATAGAAGGCAGGAAATTCAGTAAAAAATTCACAGCAGAAATCCTCGTTCAAACGGCAAAATACTGCTTACCACAGATCACGTATTTGTTAATCCATGTATTTTTGATAAATTTCAGACAGGGAAATGTTAAATTAGTTTTGTTAAAAGAGTTTAAACCAATTATTCTACATGTTGCAAGTGAAAATTAGCTGTTTTGTGAATGCAGGAAGTTTATCGGTAATGTTTAATTTGAAAACAAGTTCAAAACGGCAACGAAAACGATACGGATGAAGCAGTTGATTTTTTTGTCGTTCTTTACGTGAATTATGGTTGTTTTAAATAATAAATATGTAGATATGTTTAATCTTTAATCAGTATTAATTCATCAAATAATGAACCGTTCATGTGATCAAAGACAGGCAAGCTTGGGTCAAGCTTGAAATAGGAAGTAATTACGATCGATTCAAAGAAAGTGAAAACAATACAAAAGTAATAACATTAATTAAGACCTGATCAAAGAGATTATAATTTCTTTTGAAATGTACTCATATTGTGCCACTGCTACAATATATTATATAATATTGACAGGTGTCCCAGTAAGTTCAATTATCTTTTCACACCTTGTTATACAATATACTGTCCTTGACCTTGCCAACTGCTGAAGTGCTGTAAAATCGATAATTCAAACAAAGGTTCAATACCCAAACACAGGTAATTTCACCCCAGGAAAAAATAGATTGAAAAAAAGTAAAATATCACACCTCTGATAGCAAACATTTGACAGTTATTCCTGCATTCGTATGGACAATTAGTTCCGAACAACGACACCAATGTACATGCATGATTATTGACAAACATCGAGAATATTTACATACCTTTCAAAAAGTCAATGAAAAAGCAATAAATGTAATTTTTATACAATTTTATTTTAAATAACACATATATAATGAACACAATTAATGTTATTTGAACAATAATTCACCGATCATTGGGAATATTGCCGTCCGTGAACTCGAAGCTATGCTACCGGCAACTCTCTGCATGATCTGAAAAAAAGTGTCTGATACTTGCTCCTATGCATAAAACGCACCCCACCTACAAATTATCCTTTTAAAGCTTAAGACCACGTTCTATACGTACCTAAAAACGGTACCCAAAAAATTATATTTGTCCCCCGACGCTTCGTCGAAGGGGACTATAGAAATGGGTATTGTCCGTCCGTCCGTCCGTGTGCTTTTTGGTTTCCAGATGATAACTTGTGAATGAAAAGTCAGATTGAAGCTAGGTTTGGTATGTAAGTGTATCTCATGAATATCTAGGTCAAGTTCGATAGTGATCATTTTTCGACAAATCTGACCAGAGTTACATCCCTTTTTATACTTTGTCTGTGTGTCCCGAATTGGTTTCCAGATGATAACTTGTGAATGAAAAGTCAAATTGAAGTTATGTGTGGCATGTAAGTGTATCTTATGAATATCTAGGTCAAGTTCGATAATGACAATTTTTCGATAATTTTTACTAGAGTTGTGCCCCTTTTTATACCTCAAAATTGCTAAATATTTGGTTT
>MJUT01031671.1:356806-367053 GCA_002080005.1 Gigantidas platifrons
CAAAAAGAACTGCAGTAAACGTCTATAACATAGTCATCACCATGTCCAGACAAAAAGAACTGCAGTAAACGTCTATAACATAGTCATCACCATGTCAAGACAAAAAGAACTGCAGTAAACGTCTATAACATAGTCATCACCATGTCCAAACAAAAAGAACTGCAGTAAAAACTGTTTTGAAATAATAAAATGAAAAACAAAAAAAATACCACATTGTCGGAACAGTATCAAAATCCAATAGAAAAATCATAGAAACTGGGACAAAATCGATACCCCTAACACACATATATACGATAGTTCATTGAACAATACGTAATTCTTGTGACTGAACATTACTTGTTTCATGTGTAAGCAATCATTTGTTCATATTAAGATAAACCTGTTCATCATCACACGTTACCAGCTGATAATTAATCGATAGTTTATGGGCAGGTCAGAGTGATACAGACACTTTCAAAAGGAACATAATTAATGACATGATAGACATATTATTTATAGTGAGTTTGTTTCATTAGCACCAAATTTTCAATATTTCTAAATGTGAAATATTTATAGCTTAGTATGCATACTATACAGGAACATAATATTTATTTCATTCACACACATACTTATGTAATTTAAACACATTTTATTGATCGACCAGAGACATTTTTAAAACTAACTATGATCTCTCAAAATGTTCATACTTGTTACAGGTTGGACACATTGAGTGGTATGTCAGCACATGAAGAATTAGATGATGGACAAGTTAGACAAATGTTATTTGACTTGGACAGTGCATATAATGAATTCAACAGAAATTTACATGATCATTAGTAGATCAAACAGTAATGTACACAAACTTAAATAGGTCAAACAGAAATTCACTTGATCATTTCTAGGTCAAACAGAAATTTACATGATCATTAATAGGTCAAGTTGAAATTGCCATGATTGTTAGTAGGTCAAGTAAAGATTTACATGATTAATTGTAGGTCAAACATTATTTTATTTTATTTTATGAAAACAGAAAGTACACTATATCATGAGCAAATCTTAATATACATGTATTTCTGTTTATATGGTCATAAGAACAATAAAGGGCATGTTCAGAATTCTACCAAACTCACCCTTGGGTCACCGAAGTTGGAATCATTGCCCAAGGGTTACCCATGGGTGAAAATTTTCAAAATTGTTAATCTTGGGTGAACTCAACCAAACCAATGGTTTCCTACTGTAGCCATTTTCTTCACTTAGCACCATCCTAATATTAATAATAATTTATCTATCATAGATTCTATATATAACTCAAGTGTAAAAACCAAGTGACATTGAGGAACCAATAGTCCAAAATATTAACCATGGATGGACATTTTAATTTGATATTGGTTACCCCAGGATAAGTTTGGTGGAATTCCTAACATGCCTAAAGTGTTTTATGGATAATTTGTAAATTACCCCATTGATCTTAATTCATGATAATATCTATTATCAAGCAAACAAGCATGATATTTCTAAAGTGTATCTCGGGGATGTCATGATGATATCACTGGTATGGCCTTGACAACTTCTTTATAAACATACTATCGTTGATGTTTTTTTCTCATCCCATTTCACATCTCAGGATTCGCCTTCTATTCGGCGATATTGCTCTCAGAAATTAACAATTGTATATATTTATTTTAATCAGTCTATTTTTTTCATTTTTTTTCAATTCTCCCTATGAATCAATAATAAATGATTTATTTAATTAGAATGAGTTTATAACATCTGATTTCAATTCAGAATCAGAAGAATATCATAAAAGACATATGAGGATGGAGCTTGGATTTGTTTTGATTAAATACCATAGAAACCAATATTTCTGAAAGATTTCTTTGTAATAAAATGATGTACTGTTAATAAATGTAGTGTATATCGTTCAGTAATAAGTCTAGAGACATTCCGTATGTAATGGTGAAATTGTATTGTTAAGACATGTTACATTGAATAATATTTGTACATGTAAAATATTACACTGTATACAGTGTTGGCAACAACATATTCAAAACAAATACATGTAATTGAAAAATTGTTTGAAATATTTTATAATAAAAGTATATGCTATCATGTACATTACTTTGGAAAATATTCCCCAATAACTGTGCAAAATCCTTACTAAATTAGTGCTGAAAGAATATTAGATAAAATTCTTAAACTTAGTTTATTCATATACATGATAAAATTCTTAAACTTAGTTTATTCATATACATGATAAACACTTGAAATCTTTGTTTTTTTTAATCTTGTTAGTATGTTGTTGTTTTTAGCTCAACTGGCCAAAGGTGAAGTGAGTTATTTGTATCACTTGAAGTCCATTGTCTGTACGTTTAATTTGCCCCTGTTAACTTTTTCACATTTTAAGAACTGCTAATAAGGTATTTAATAAATTGTCTTTAAGAACCAAGAATGGAAATACAATCATATTTGGCATGAAGCAGCATTTGTGAAATGAAGATTTTACTTTCTGATGCCTATTGGATTCAAATTCTGCAGCTGGCAGATCAAATTTTACATATGCTATGATAGACAAAACTTGACCAGGTTAGCGATACAGTCTCGTGTTGGCATCTAATTTATTTATATATAATAATGTATATTTATTTATTAAACATAGCAACAAGGCAAACATAACCTTATTCAAAATGTGAAGTGAAAAATTTCAGAGATACTTTTTTTCTGAAATTGTTCCATACATATGTCAAAAGATTTGTGATAAAGCAATCATTTTTTCACTAAAAAAAAAATCTATGACAAAGTGTAAAGGACTGATAAGTAGACTTAGGGTTAGATGAAACCCAGTAACATGTACATGAGTACTTATTTACAGAGAATAAGGAAATATTGTATTATCAGCAATCTAAGTTTAAATTCTTTACCAAGTAATGGCAATTGATTTTTTTTTTTTTTTAAACATTCACCTATTCATTTTTGTTTTGATTGGTTCATTTTAATCTTTTAAAATGGAAACCTATCTTTTACCTTCCAGAAACAATTGCCACAATTGGTTTTGTTAATGATGCATTAATGTATAATTCACCCATCCTTACACATATTTAATTCCATAATTGTGTAATAGAAATACATTTGCTTCCTGATTTATTGTGTACAGTACTTAGTAAATACTGTACACAATAAATCAGGAAGCAAATCTATTTCTATTATGTACTACTTACCCTTGCTAGTTAAAGGTATTTTGAACAACCAATTACAGTATGTATTAATCTGTTTGGTGGTTTATGGGGTTTAAAGCCACTTTCAACAATATTTCAGTTATATCATGGTGGTAAGTTTTTATTGGTGGAGGAAACCGGAGTACCCGAAGAAAACCACTGACCTGCCGAAAGTCACTGACAAACTTTATCACATAATGCTGTATCAAGTGCACCTTGCCTGAGCGGGGTTCGAACTCACAATGCAAGTGGTGATAGGAACTGATTGCATAGGTAGTTGTAAATCCAACTACCATGCGATCAAGACCACAATGGCCCCTGTATAAATCAGAAGCTCTATGATTGTATATATTTATTCTATGTACGGTTTGTGACTAAAATTCTAATTTATTTGTTATATTATTGTGTTGAATAGGTAATTTGGTAACATCTTTTAAAGAGTCTAGTTAAAATTTTATTATATATAATCTATTGAAATCACTGAGTGAGAAATTTTAAAATGCTGCCAGTTTCCTGCTTTTATATGCCTTGATCAATGGTTTATTAAGTGAAGTCATAATTTTTTTTATAATAAAAATTGTATATTAAATATTATGATATTGTTTTATTTCTTTTCATAACTATTGTCCATCTGCAAATTGATGTTCAAAGTTGGCTAGGGTTATTTTCTTTCTGAAATTTCAAATCTCTCTCAGAAACCACATGTGTGATAGCAATTTTTACATGGTTGGAATGTTCCCTACAATACACTGGTAAGTGTTTTTATTTATTAACCAAAAATCAAAAAATTTCATCACCACAGGAAATAATTTAACGAAGGATCACATTGGTAAATAAATAAACAGAAACTAGAAACTTGATTGAACTTAAACTGTACATAAATAATTCCTTATAAAATTTTCATTTTTATATGGATCGTAAATCCAAGATGGCCACCACCGAAGGATAAGTTAATCATAGGACCTTATAGGGAAAATACTTTTTCTCTGTAACTACCGCAAGCAAACTTGGTTGGAATGATTATAGATATTTACATTATATTCCTTGGATGCTCCTGTGTACAATGTCTTTGTGTATTGGAAAATCCAAGATCATTGCCACCACATGATATAGTTTCAGCATAAGACACTATAGTTAAATTAATAAAATATATTGTCTCAGAATCTACAAACTTGGCTAATTACAAAATGTATATGGATGGTCCTTTACAAAATGTTCATCTTTTTTGGGTGGATCGGAATTCCAGGATTCAAAGGCCACTTCAAAACGACATTGTTTAACAAGTCCGTATGGGAATATGAATAAATTGCCTTTTCTCGGAAGCTAAAAACTTGATTGAACCCAAACTTCACATGAAGAAACAGATGATCATCTAGGTTTACTTTTTACTGCAACTAAATTATTCCTGTTTGATGAGCAAACAATAATAGCCAACGTGAACATCATTACATAAACTTGTGATTTCAACTTACACAAGTATTTACGAATTTGATAGATGATACCTATATCCAGTTAATTTTTCGTATTTATTAATTAATGCATCTGATGTTTTGCTTGGTTGTTCCTTTGTTGCTTTATGTTTGCACTCTGGGCAATTGTCATCATTGACTACTGTTTGAGCCGATGTTACTTTTTTCAAGACGACATATAGGGAAAGGGAGATTATTGAAGCCTTACATTTTTTGGGCCCGACAGGAGACAAAAGATGTTTTTGTTCACAAAAAACTCAGACCCTACAAGAGAAGAAAAATGGTTGGTGCCATACGGACGATTGTGTGTATGCATAATCCTATTCTGTTTATCCTTTTAAATATGGGGTTTTGTTCTAGCAACCTATCACGATAATGCGACACCAACAGGATATGTTGCATTGACACTACACAACACATACAGGATTATTAGTGTTTATCATCAATGTCAGACATTTTTCATCGATTTCATGGTGACTAGAATCATTAGGGGAGGTAACCCTGGACAGATATAATGAACTAGCCGATGAAACTTCCAGCCTGGAGTATGTGTCTGGTAAACCTTAAGACCTGAAGTGGGTAAAGGTGGTGGAATTCACATCAGTGATGTTGGACTGACAGAACTCAGTCACCTTTAGCACTTGCCCACTATATAGATCCCTTGTTAGAAAAAATAATAGCAAAACAATGTTGTGTAACAAACAATAACACCCTCTGAAAACTCCAACACAACTCACATGAAAAGTCTTAAAATGTAGGGTTAGAGCTAGGGTTATGGTGCTTAACGGCACTTTCAACAATATTTCAGTTTATATTGTGGTGGTCACTTTTATTGGTGCAGGAAACAGGAGTACCAGGAGAAAACCACCGACATGCCGCAAGTCAGTGACAAAATTTATCACATAATGTTGTATCGAGTACACCTTGCTTGAGCGGGATTCAAACTCATAGAGTATGTAACTAAGTATATAGCATAGATATATTGTATATATACTTTAAAAAAAAAGAAGAATACATCATATTTGTAAAATGTTTTTTTTTATTTAAAAAATAAATTTATGTTATCTAGATTATAACATGTCATTTTGTAAGCATTTCATATTATATACTAGCATTGTATACATAAAGCAAATAATGTGCAAGTTTTATCACAATCTTAGTTCTCTTTGATGAGCTTTAGTAAAAATCCAATAATTTGCGTAAGTTAGCACAATGTACATTTCTTTGCTAATAAAGAACAGCTATCCATACAGTTGAGTCATGAATTAAAATGAGATAATAGGTTTATGGTTTATGGTGTTTTAACATCACTTTCAACAATATTTCAGCTATATCTTGGCGGTCAGTTTTATTGGTGGAGGAAACCTGGGTACCCGGAGGAAACCAGTGATCTGTCGCAAGTCACTGACAAACTTTATCACATAATGTTGTATAATTAAAAAAAATCAAAATGTAGATATTAAATTTAGTGGGAACGACCCGTTTGTGTAACAACCTTCATCAGGTATGCTTAAGTTTTGTTAAGCAGAAAATTAGGCTTAAATCATAAATGGTTTACCGTTTTTATACTCGTGAACCTCATTTGTAGAAACAAATTAGAGGTAGTGTAGGGTTATGGTGTTTGACGCCACTTCCAACAATATTCCAGTTATATAGTGGCGATCAGTTTTAGTGGAAGAAACCGGAATACCCGGAGAAAACCACCGATCTGTGGCTAGTTACTGACAACAAATTATGATATAAATTTAGATAAGTAATAATCTGGAATAGAATTATTTCAGAATAATTTGATTGAATGCATAGTGAATGCAATATTATGATTTCATGTTTATGCATGCCATGTTGATTTAAAAAATATAACTGATATGGAGATTAATATAAAAATGAACACTAAATATTAGCACCAAAATTAAGCATGGCATTCATTAACATTAAAGAATATAATTAAATCATTTGTACTAAAATATTTTTCATTTAAAATTATCGACCCCCACAAAGTTAATAATTTAATATTAGATCAACTATCTGCCATTCATGGTTAAAGGAAAAAAATATATATGAATTCCCAGAAATGTCCTTCTACAAAATTTTGAAAACGTGGATTTTAATAATACTATATGAATTGAAACAAATTATCATAAATATTCACATGTTTTTAGAACTTTTACACTTTCATACCATTTATACATATATAGTATATATTTTGCATATATCTGATAAATCAGGTATTAGAACATTTATCATTTGATGTATTTTTTAAAATGGAAGATTTAGAAAATAATCTTAATCACTCATAAAAGTATTTTATACACTTCTGGTTGTATGTATACTCTATTACAAAAAATAAAATAATCTTTGTTTAGTAACAAACGAAACCTGATAGGTTTGGTTTGGTCTGTGGTGTTTAACGCAACTTTCAACAATATTTCAATAATATTGTGGTGGTCAGTTTTATTGGTATAGGAAACCGTAGTACCCGGAGAAAACCACCGACCTGTCGTAAGTCACTGACAAACTTTATTACATAATGTTGTTTCTAGTACACCGCGCCTGAGCGAGGTTCGAACTCACAACGTTACTCTTGATAGGCACTGATTGCATAGGGTAGTTATAACTCCAACTACCATACGATCACGACCATGACGACTCCAACCAAGAAGGTAATCTTATAGCTATTAAGAAATGAGTTAGTAAAAATATATTTTCAGTTCTTATATTCCTGGACCTTTTATACTATTGCTAAATAAATATACCTTAAGTATGCATTATATGGAATTTAACATACATGTACAACCTAATATCAGATGAAGGGGGTTTTAGGGGAAACAATCGATACTTAATGAGACATATCATTTTATTGGAATGTATTAAAGTTATGTTGCTGTACAATTTATTAATCTTAAAACAGACTAAACTTCATCTCTTTATTAATTCTAATAAACCTGTTCGTCCCTATATCAGGTCAGGTTTTACATTAATGAACTTTGTACAAAACACATTAATGATAATAGTATACATCATTACATGTAATACTGCAAATAAATCTAAACATTAGGCAACCCAAATATAAATAGTTGCATCATTGAGTGTACAGTCTAACCTGCCTATGTGGTCACTTCTATTAAACAGTCACCTGTATTTAAAGGTCACCTTTTCCTTGTCCTATAGTAGAACATTTCATATACATGTGTAATGTGAACCTCATTTAAGAGATCACTTGTCTATAAGACCACTTATTCTTTGTCCCAAAGATGGCCTCTTAATACAGGTTTGATGTGAACCTCGTTTAAGAGATCACTTGTCTATAAGACCACTTATTCTTTGTTCCAAAGATGGCCTCTTAATACAGGTTTGATGTGAACCTCGTTTAAGAGATCACTTGTCTATAAGATCACTTATTCTTTGTCCCAAAGATGGCCTCTTAATACAGGTTTGATATGAACCTAGTTTAAGAGATCACTTGTCTATAAGACCACTTATTCTTTGTCCCAAAGATCGCCTCTTAATACAGGTTTGAATGTATTTATATACATGACAAGTTAGTTTTACTGTGTTTTTCATGTTAGAATCTGAAGGACTTTTAATTATATATTTATATATGTTGGTATCTGATCTAAAGCAATCTATCATGTAAATTAAGCAGGTCACATGTAGTACATTGTATGATTATTTAATTACCATGCATTCTAGTTCAGTTTTGTATTGTGGTGGGTTACTGAAAAATGAGATGATTGTAACAGAAATACCTTGTATGCTGGTAAGTTGTCTCAACGAAAAGTGAACACATTAATGATATTATTTGACTGGTTCCCATTTTTGAAACCAGATTAACAAGTGACACTGACTTTGCAGTAGTTTAAGATTTTACTACTGTTCACTGTGTTCATTTGCCAATGGTATTCCATGTTAACAATATGATGCTTACTACATATGAAAACAGAAGGTTACAATGAATAATTTGTGCTTTTAGGATAACTTGTGAAAATATGCTTTAGCCCTGAACAAAATGCATTCTATAAAACACAAATGTGTTGCTCCTATATTTGTCAGCTGGCATCTTGCATTAGTTCTCATAACATTACATTGCCTCAGAGTATACGTCTGAAAAATATAATTTGAATATATTATTTTCTTTCAGTGCTAGTGTAACAATTGAAAAGCCAAACAATAATTTCATGTGTTACATTGGTTAGAGCTATGGTGTTTAACTCTTCTTTAAACAATATTACAGTTATATAGCAGTGGTCAGTTTATACTGTTATCCTAAGCATCCAGACAAGTACCTGTTACTACACAAGCATGACCCACGAGTGGTAAACTGATACTCTAACAATACTTCACTTATATATATATTGTGGAGGTCAATTTATAGGTCAAGTAAACAGGAATACAAGAAGAAACCCATACACACCTGTTGTAAGTCAATACATACACACCTGCTGTAAGTCAATACATACACACCTGCTGTAAGTCAATACATACATAAGTAATAAATCACCACTGTACAAACCATTGTTTTCTGGTACAATAATTACATAAATAAAAAAACAAATAATATGTCAACCATAGTGTTCTTGTTAAATAATCAATACAGGGGTGGATCCAGCGGGGCACACCCGGCGCGCACGCCCCTCCCCCCCCTAAAATTGGAAAAAATATGATTTTTGTGCGTAAAATCTTGATTTTTCACACAAAATACCCCCAAAATTTTCGCGCCTTGCTTCGCTCGGCCAGATTTTTTAAAGTGCACCCCCCTAACTTGAAATCCTGGATCCGCACCTGGAATAAGTAATATACTTACCGTCTTGTTCTGGTTCAATTGCTTCATATTCTTCCTGTTCATCTGGCATACTAAAATATGATATATTTATAGATTAATACATCGCCTTTTTCATATTGTCCTTGTCATCAGCACGAGACCTTGATATCGGCCCCGAGGGCTTTAGCCCGAGTGACGATATCAGTTGAGGGCTGATGACAAGGACAATATGAAAAAGGCAATGTATTAATCTATTTATCACATATTTTGCGAGGGAAGATAACATGTTATTGTCCTTAACAAGAGGGCAGATAACATATTATTGCCCAGGAGGCAAATAACACGCCGCAAATTATGCTTTTATTACACATGCAAATTTGGCGTTATTTCAATAAAATATGTGATAAATAAAGATATCAGTTAAAGTAATATAGATTTTGGTTTGCATATTGGAAAGTTACTATTAACATTTCGGAATAATGGGACATTGTAATTGTCAACAATACATTTGATTAAGTTCAAATAGATAATATTAGTTGATACAGAAAGATAAACAGTGAGACTAATAGCCCACCAGTCATAGCAAAACGAACCACTCTACTAACTCACATTAACCGTGGAAACACCACTACAACAATTTGAATCACTCCACTAGCTCACATTAACACCGAAAACACAACAGCAAAACGAATCACTCTACTAGCTTACATAGACACTGTAAATACACATATAACAACACGAAACACTCTACTAGCTTACATAAACACTGTAAATACACATATAACAACACGAAACACTCTACTAGCTTACATAAACACTGTAAATACA
>MJUT01031679.1:7487-22436 GCA_002080005.1 Gigantidas platifrons
TACTAAAAATAATATAGATTTAGTATTACATGAATATAGATGATTTTCATATGATCTAAATAAAGACATATTTAAAGCTGTACATAAGTTCATAAGTGGCTCTCCTCATTTAATTTAATCTGCTTCTTTTTTTCAATCTCATTCCTCCTATTCTATATTTATTTTGTTTTGTTTTATTTGCTTTAACTTCTTGTTTGCTTGACTATTTAATTTCACTTAACTTGTGAATTTATTATTTTTAATGGTGTTCATAATTACATGTATTGATTTTCAAGATTTTATTAAACAACGCTCAGATACATATGTGTAACATGAGGTAAATATACAATATTAAACATGAATCAAATATGACAAAATTAACAGACACAAAGCATTAATGTTTCACAATATATTATTAAGTTTTTTGATAAAAGATGATTTTTTTTATATAAGTTAACATTGCAATAAGATAGCAGTCCTGATATTTTTTGTTTATTTGGATACATTGTGTAATATTTAGGATTAAGGTTTTCTCTAATTCTTACTAGTTCTGGAGACTTGCAAATAATTAAATAATGAAATTCGTCTCCAATATTTTCATTGCACATATTGCAATGAAGTATTAATGGTGTTCATAATTAAATGTATTGATTACATATACGTTCTTCAACAGGAATATTACGCCACCTTCCAGTTTCAATAGGAATTTTTAAATTAGAGGTTCTTAATTTTGTTATCCAGATTTTCAAGTTGCATGGAATTTTTTATCAAATATTTTTCAAAACAAAAATTATCTTTAAAGGTTGAATAACATTTTCCTCGAGAAGATAACTGCATGTCATGGTCCCATTTTGGAATATATTGATCTTGTAAAATGTACTTTAACACAATTTATAATCAGAATAATCTTGGTTGGCAAACACGTATCCCATTCCTGTATCGTTAAATATTGATTCTACAAAATTCAACCATTTAAAAGTACAAACCCCATTTTGCTTTCAACTAAATAATAATTTATACATACACCTACTTAATTTGTCGGCATATATCAGATTTCTCCAAAATTAGGCCATTCTAATTTTAATTGTAATTTCCAAAGGAAATCTACCTGAAGGAGCATACTTATCTGTTATGTTCCCCTTCGCTACGCTCATCAGAACATAAAATATTTCTGATTTTACTTCAATGAAACAACAAAGATTTGTATGGATTGAGATGCACACCAAACAATTTTATTTTAAGGAATAGTGAATAAATGAAACATTAGTTTTTAAGTCGAAAATAACGTAAATACTGCAAATATAATCAGGTACAGTTCAGAAAAGAGAATAAATATATATATTGCAGAGGTGAAATAAAGTGAAATACATAAAATACAAATAATATAATTAATATAATTGTCGAATTAATTAATGATTGAAATCATAGGGTAGAATTATGTATAATATATTGTATACGTTTTTACATAAATATATTTTAGAAATAACAATCCAATACACGAACATTATTATACCCATCACGGATTTTAAAAATCCTATCACGGGATTCTTTAGAACAAAGTTTTTTTTTATTTACCCATGAGGGTTTTTTTTTTTTAAATTCCTAATACATGATTAACTTGAAACAGTAACTAAGTTTTTTCCACAAACTATGTTTGACGGACTTTGGTGGAAGTTATAAGGCTAAATACGTAATGGTCACTAGATAAAATTAAGCACCGCCCACTAACCTTTTGTAATTTTCCATCTGCATCGTTTCATAACTGCACATTTATCTATCGTCTGTATCAGTGTGTAACGGAGTAACGTAACACAATGGACAAAAAGAGGAGATTTGTTTCAACTACCGATGAGGAAATCGAACAAAAGAGATTTAAAATGAATGCAGAAAAAATATTAAACAGAACATTGCGGCGGCAACTTTATTACGCGAGTATTTAAAGGAAAAACATTTGGATACTGGGTTTGAATACTACAATCCTCAACAACTTGATGAGTGCCTGACGCATTTCGTTATGGATGTTAGGAAAAGTGATGGAGAACGCTATAGAACTACATCGCTATCCTGTCTAAGATATTCACTAAACCGATATTTAAAAGCACCGCCTTATAACAAAACATTTGACATGGTTAAGGATACAAGTTTTGCAAATTCGACAGACAATTTTAAGGCAGCTATTGCAGAGCTCAAAATGATGGGATTATGTTGATGTCGAAGATTATCCTGCTATAAATGAAACTGACAGAAGAAAATTGTATACCTCTTTATATCTGTCTCCCAAAACTCCGTTAGGGCTTCAAAATAAAGTTTAATTTGACATTCGCTTTTATTTCTGTAGGAAAGAGAATTAAAATATGCCACAAATGCATAAATCAACATTCATGGTGTAGAAAGATTCTAAAATCGGATTACAGTACATAGTGAAAACAATAGATGAACTGACCAAAAACCATCGTGCAGATGATAAAGAGAAAACGTCATCAATAATGCCCGAGAATCCTGGGTCTGAATTTTGTCCTGTGTTATCGTATGAAAAATATGTGAGTAAACTGAATCCTAATTGTGAGAAACTATGGCAGCGACCGAAAGATGAGTTTTGGTATAACGTATCAATTGGAGAAAAAAAAAAACGCTTGGAAGTTTTATGTCTGTCTTGAGTAAGAAATGCGATTTGTAAATTAATGCGTTCGGTCCCGTCACAATATATTGTGCACTACTGTATAATATATTAAATCGAATATACCCTAAAATCTAATAGCATTACCAATTCATTGAATGACATGTGATTACTAGCAAAAATACTATTAATGTCAGAACCTGCTTTGAAAAATCCAGTTGGCTTAATGTGCTCTGTATAATCCTTAACAAGACTTTTAAACCTATGTTGCCTGGATATATATATATATATATGCATACATTTTATTTGATTTTTGTTGTTGATTGGTGTTTAACGCCAACTTTAGTAGTATCCCAGCTATATCGTGGCATGGACAAATCTTATATTAGACACCTACTTGTACAAGACCTAAATAAAACATGTTTGTTTATAAAACAACCGGTTCATATTTATATAATAGTTACTGATAAGGAGGGAAATATCAGGATATACAGACTGCCCAAGGGTTGTGGTATGTACCAGTTGAAATGATGTTACCACGACCCAAGGGCAGTCTGTCTATCATGATTCTATATCAGTAATTATTATACCTTTACAGTATTTTTACTAAAAAATTAACAGTCATAGATTTGCTAATTTCCCCTAAAAGACTATTTCCCCGGAAGTGAACTATTTCCCTGAGACTATTTCCCTATCCGCAATTTTGCACGTTCATATTTCCCGGTTTTTTTTTAAAATGTCTTAACTTTAATAATACAACTATCAACACAATATTGAGGTAATCTGCTTTATTTTGCTGTTCTTCATCAGTATGAGTTTAATAAGCTAGAAATAATCATATCACAGAGAAAAACAACCTTTTATTGTTGTTCTTTAATTGTTAAAGTATAATAAAACAGTTAAAACCGGTTATTTCGGGAAGTAGCAAGTTTATTGTCCCCCGAAACACAAACTATTTCCCTCCGCTTCGCGTCGGGAAATAGTTTGTGTTTCGGGGGACAATGCACTTGCTACTTCCCTCACAACCGGTATTTAACGGTATACTATTGTGTCTATTGCATTGAAGATCAGAATTTGACACAAACAATATTAATTCTGATTATACATTTCTATGCATTTATATTGTATGTGTCAGATTCTGGTCGTCAATGCAATAAATACAATAGTTACTGGAATAGAGTGCAATATCAGGATAGACAGACTGCCCTTGAGTCGTGGTACGGACCAGTGGAAATGATATTGACCTCGCCTCCGGCTCGTGCAATATCATTTCCACTGGTCCGTATCACCACCCTTGGGCAGTCTGTATATCCTGATATTGCCCTCCATATCAGTAACTATTATATAAACATAAATTTTTAATCAGGATCATTGAAGGTTTCCCTAGGCGTTACCACCTTCGTTATTACCTAATTTGAATTGACTATAGCAATTGTTTGAATGGTGTTCAACTTATAATGAGATATAAAATGAGATTATAAGTAACATTGTAATTTATTAAAACGAAAACAAACAAATATCCATGTGTAGACCAGTAGTACCAATCTATACACCGATTTTGGACCGGTGTATATCAGGAGTCCAGTCTTTATCGCGGAATAGTAAAGGTCACGTGGAGAGTGTTCAGCTAATTAAATGTATGATTTTTATTCTGACATTAAAAGTATAAAACCATATATTTAGAACTGTATATTATTATTTGAAGGTCATGATTATATTACATAAGTTGCAAGTGACTCTGGAGTGTCTCTATTTTATCTAAATGTAACATTTCATTCACCACTTACGATGTCTATGTAAACCTACCTAACACTTTCCTCCGGATTTGACTACTCATGCATTCCGGATTTGACTACTCTCTCGATGATTATTATTGGTCTTATGATAAATACAAAATGTATGCCATTACATACATCGGACTTAATATTGTGTGACTATATATTAGTCAACAAAATAACCGATATACGAATTTATGTTTAAATTCTTCTTTTCTTTAAAATTTGCTAAAAGGCAATTAAGGAACGGGGTATGATATTTAACACCACTTTCAACAATATTCATGTTATATCGTGGGGGGTCAGTTTTAGCTGCGGAAAAAACCAGAGTCCCTAGAGAAAACCCACGAAATGTCACTCGCAAACTTTATCACATCATAACTGATTAACGATGTTTTTTAAAACGAGAGGACTTTTCTCAGTCATCTCTCATCGAAGGGCAAAGCCCTGAGATGAGAGATGACTGGGAAACGTCCTCGAGTTTTAAAAAACATCTTTAATTATGTTATCGCTATTTTGTATTCATAATTAAATATTTTTTGTTGAGATATTAACATTTTTTTTAAACACAATTAATATTTTATATCGTAAATCACTTATTATAAAGGATTTGGTAATGTGACGTCATTATTACGTCATATTAGAAAACAGCGATTATACTACGTACGTCCTTGACAACGCTTAGCGATAATTTTCCATCTCACTCTTATAGCGTGAGATGGAAAATTATCAGATAGCAAGATCAAAGGAAAATAGCAATAATGTTGTATCGAGTACACATCGCCTTCGAATTCACAATGTTAGTGCTGATAGGCACTGATTGCATATGTAGTTATAAATCCAAGTACCACACGATGGACGCTACAATCGAATGTTGATATAAGACCTAGTGTAGACACGTGACTTCTGTCATTATTGTGTTGGTGTATATGATTGAACCCATAACGATGAATATTCTCGAGAACTATTCTGTATGAAATGTCATCTCGATATTGTAAAAACATTTAAATTTCCTTCGTATTTCGTATCACGTCATCGACGTCTGACAGTTTGACCGGATATTCTATTGTTTTTTCTGTCGGGGCTTAGGCGGGATATTACCATGAGTTTTACTTTCGTTTATCGTGACGTCAAACGTGACATATAACGCTGAGTATTGGTACAATTGTGTTGCAACCAAATCATCAGTCTTGAAACCATCAACCTGGATTCATTAAAATACCTTGCGACTCCCGCATGGAACACACCAATCTGAACCAAACTAAGCTGCGCGTTTACGTAACCTTGACATTACATTTCCAATATATTACCATTTTGTTCAAATTATGTACATCACAATTATCTGAAACCAGTTATAATTAACACTGTAATCGACTTTTTAGGGAATATGCCAAGTTATTATTTTAATATTACGCACCGCCAAGTAAGCCATTCGTTTTAAAAACGTTTTATATTTACCTTATTTCAAATATATTTGCCAAAAAGAATGAAATTATCATAGATTGGAAAAGATTCTTAACATTTTGCGTTTATTGTTTCTTTTCTTGACTATACGTGTTACTAAATCATACGTTACAAAGGGGGGGGGTTGTTGTCGTGGTCGTGATAATGCAGAATCTGGATTTACAACTACCTATGCAATCGGTACATATCACTAAAACGTTTTGAGTTCGAATCCCACTCATGCGAAGTGTACTCGATACAACAGTATATGATAAAGCTTGTCAATGACTTGCGACAGGTCGGTGGCTTTCTCCGGGCACTCCGATGTCCTCATCGAATAACACTGACCGCCACGATATAACAGAAATATTGTTGAACGTGGGTCTAGACATCATATCACTAACACCTAACGTAACAACCTTGTTATTGGCGAACACCTACTTGCCTATGATGAATATGTCAACGTTATTAAAGTTGCTTCACATCCCCACGTAATGTAATGCAAAGGTGTGATTGAGTACTTTGAAGACAAAATGCTTGATTACATCAACTGGAAATATTCTGGTGAATTAGAAAGAGTGAAATAATACTGATATCTTTGATATTTGCAAGTCACACGAAAGAATGGTTTGTTTTATCGGAAACACGATGATTTCCGGTTTGGAAGACAAAGTCGACCTTTCATGCTAAAGGTTAGTTAAATATTGTAATTCACTGGCCCTATAGTGTACATTCATGTTGTTAATATTTGTGATAGTGTGTGGGTTTTCGAGTGAGGTGAATATGCAGGTTTTTACCCTGTTGTTTTATATCTATATTGCCTGTGCAGATCAAATTATCAAAAGAGAGGGGTTGGGATCCCAATGACCAAGTTAACCTGCCAAATGATTGTGCATGTTCCAAGCCAGGACTTAGACATTTATAAATTGTGTATACGATTCATCCCTTTCGGAGAGGTAGGTAGGTGTGGAGCAGGAACAGCTTACCCTTCAGGGGCACCCCCAGTTTTTAGTGCGGTTCGTGTTGTTCGTGCGTTGGTTTTATGTTTGGTGTTTTGTAGAACGTTGTTTGCCCTTTTGTTCTTTTTTCTTTTGGCCATTGTGTTGTCTGATTTACGGATTCTGATTACCCCTTTGGTACCCTCAAACGCTTCTATTTGTCATTTATTGATACATCGGAGCACTTATTGTGTTAACAGTTAATGATACGACGAAATTACAGCATTGGTGACAAAATTGTATGGATGTCGGTTGGTCACATAAACCCGTATATAAAGAGGTTTAACCAAAAACACACATATCGATATATTATAGGCATTATGGTAGTATAAACTTTATTTGGAAATCAATATACGAACAATTAGAATTAGACTGCATTTTTCTATTGCATAATTATCTGTTTGTTAGCACTATTTGCAATTTGTTGCACTGATGTTATAGATGAAAAGCATTTATAATATTAAAAGCATGGTATTTGTCCAATCTTGGTTCTCTCTTAATTAATTTGAATAACACATCTTCCCTCGCATTGGAGTTTTGTATCGAAATTGTTATTATTACCATCACACCCTCCATAGACAAACTGCTTGCACATTTCGGTGCCAGTATCGTAATAATAACGAACGAAGTAAGCTCTGCATGGTCCTCTTCTATATGGAATGTAACAATCTACAAAACAAAATTATAACTGATTGATGCATTTATTGTTGTTTAACACCATGCGAGCAGTATTTAGCAGCAATAATAAATAATGCATGTAAATAGGTGTCACTTTGATAAGCATACGGAAATGACAGTTTGAAAGATAAAAATGAATGAAGAAGCATACAATGGATGCTGTCGGAATATTAGGTCTTGCATTGCTACAATCTGCTAAGTACATGACAGTCTTAGTTATGTTTTGTTGCCAAATCCGGTCGATTCTATGATAAAACAAAATTTGCCGTGGATGACCCTCATCATTCAAATATATGATAGTCGCGTTTGTTTTAGTGAGTGAGTGATTGTTGCTTAACACAAGATAAGCAATTATCAGCTATAGCATGACGGGACCATCTACATTTTGAGAAATGATGACGATATCCACTTTGTACTAGACCAAACTCGTTTAATTGAATCTTTATAGTTCACGCTCACTGAAACAATACTCTGCGACCCATTTTCCCGATTTCGGCCCAAAGTACTCATCAAATATGTGTGCTAAGCAATTGCCAATTTTATTTGGTTTGCGACCGGGGGTGCAAACATACGATCTAACACACTCAATGCGAACCTGTTTCTTTTAGTAAAAAATAGCATGGGATACAACATATATACCTTAATAACTAACAATTTTCTTTAGAGCAAAATTAAAATAACCTACCTGTATCTACATCATTAGTAAACAGATCTCGTCCTGTTATTCCAACAACGGTCTGTTTGTCCAGGAATGAAAATACACTGATGGTAGCAACGAATAATAAAACCCTCATGTTAATGTTTAAATCTCCGAGAACAATGATGCAGGGATGAGTGAATATGACTTTTTATTGCGTCGATTGTTTGTAAACATGATTCACTTCCACCTGACATAGATTAGTAATATGCAGTATTAATGTCATTTTTTTTTACATGATATGGATTATGTCTCCGTGAGTTTACTGCATGATCGCGGACGCGACGAACCATGATAAGCTTTTCAGATGAAGTAATATAAAATGTTTGCTGGGGTTGTCTTTAGTTGATGATCATTTATTCAAGACGAGTTTGAAGATACCAAAGGAGTAATCTGAATCCGTATATCGAAGAAGAAAAGAGAACACAATGGCCAAAAGAAAAAGTGCAAAAGGAAAAACAACGATCTACAAAACATACATATAAAACTAAAGATCGAGTAACACGAACCCTGCTAAAAACCGGGGGTGAACTCAAGTATTTCAATGAATGAAGTTGTTATAGACATATCCCCGTGTGACAATAAGTCGGCCAGTCATTGGATACTTGGATAATGTTTGATTATTTTTTTCATGTTTGAAAAGTAAACATTTTTTCTTTATAATTATGTTTCTCGTCTATTCTTGCTCACATTTGTAAAGGTCCATAGAAAAAAAAAACAATGACACACTGACCCACATTTGTTTACTACCCTTTTTGTAAATGGAGGCGTATTGCGTAATATATGGTCGGTCAGTTGTAAATACATCGCATGATTTTGTCATAGGCCAACCAAACTTAAAATGTAAATCAGATTAAGAAAGTACAGTTTTTTGCTTTTGTTTTTAAATAGTTTGAAATTGAAGTATTAAAAATTAATTATTTGATGCAAACATTGGACTTGCTAGTTACCCATATAATAAGATATTTAATCCAGTGAATTTGGTGTTTTTGGTTTTGTCAATGCAATATATTAGACTGGCTATATACTACCATGTTTTTGTAAAACAATTAATGACTGATTTCTGTTTATTTGAATCACATTTATTATCACAGAATGGTACCAATACAGTTTTGTTGATGCTATTTGTAATAATGACAGCCCCAGATAATCTGTCTGATTTAATTTAATTTTCTGTTTGATCTATGCTCTAAATTTTGATTATTTCTGTTAAATTAATTCTCTGTGAATATCATTTCATTATACCAAGAAGTAAGGGGTATATTTGTTATTAAAGCAGCAGTGGAAATGCAAAATAATCTGCCACTTTGTGACTAATGGAGAGCACTTGTATATACATGTTGTATTTTCCAGGTAAAATCACCCATTTTCTAGAAAATGGTGGAATCTAAATGAGCAATCATCATATTTTCAAAGTATTTTAAAATACAATTTGCTTGGCCTACATTCCAGAAAAGGTCATGATCTGTGAAGACGATTACATCAACAAACCGGAAAGGTAAAAATGCTTGGGAAATGCTATTGCTTAACAAGCTAAATGATCAGGAAAAAAAGACATTGGTAAAAACGTTACTTTTTACTTGCATGGAATTTATTCAAATCAATCTTATCTGTTTTAATCTCATCTTGTAATTTTGAAGTTTAAAAGAATTCCCTCTGTATTTATGTACGCTATGAGTATACAAAATGACGTCCTCTGTCTCGTGCTGCGTGAGAATTGTAAATCAAAACAAATGACCGACTTTATTGCAAGGACGAGCAGCTGTCACGACACGATATCTCATATGTACATAGGTTTTACTTTTGTCCCACTTAACAAGATATTTCGCATTACAGAAAACAAAATATACAACCTGTTTGAAAATATAAAAACAAAAGTCGAGTAGTCATGTCTTGCGGTTTTACAGTAACCTATGCAACCGGTACTTGTCACGACTTAGGTTCTGAATTCAACCCATGCTTGTTTTCATATGAACCCGTGCGGTAAACTTGGCCAATGATTATTGTATTCACAGGATTCTGGGCTTATTTCATCAGTATAGTTAGCCATCATTATACCGGGTATATGGAAGAGGGTTTAGTTAATATTGATGTGAGATATTTGTGTGCATGATTTTTAAACGTACGTTTGTTTGGATTTTAGTGGGGTTCATGTTGCGCGATCCCTAGCAATCTATGCAGTCTTTTGTAGATCATTGTTTGTCCTTTTGACCAATGCATTGCCTGTAATTCTACGAATTACTGTTTCTTGTTAACCATTTGGTCTCTTCAACCCTTTCTTAATGCACCCATCGAGCAATATTACAACTATTTTGATGACGTGACGACGAGTTTGAAGATACCAAAGGGGTAATCAGAATCCGAAAATCGAAGAGGTACAGACAATACAATGGCCAAAAGAAAACGGACAAAAAATTATCTACAAAACATACACATAAAATTAAAGATCGAGCGACAGAAGCCCCACTAAAAAGCCCTCTACTAGAGACGCCCTTCGAGTTAATTTAGCTACAAACCTGTGATAAGTCATTGAACGAGAAAAGGACCGGGAAGAGTCTGAGGCAAATATAACATATATGTGGTTATTTGTGACACATATATTCCATAAAGGTCAACCAAGTCACGGTGGCGACCGTAAAAATTTCGAAGTGATGATTTCAACTTAACCAATAGGAACCCGTTCATAAATATATAAACGGTATAAGAAATGATGGATAGAGGGAACAACATCTGAATTGTTCTATCTTGATTGTCCTTTTGGTTTATTTCTCATATCACAGTTTGGTGAACACATTCGATGCGTTTTAAACAATAGAAATGTAGATATATCATTCAGTGCACACGATGCGTTTCAAAAGATTGAAAAGTAAAATAATTGAATAATCTTTTGGAGCAAAAACACTTAAGGATCTAAAAGTATTTCGAAAATCAGAAAAGGTCACATATGACTGTGCGAGGAATACCTTAGTTTTAATGATAATTACCATGTCAGTGCCGAACACTGACTGTTGGGCGGATCTACCCTCGAGGACTAATAGTCCACCAGTAGTGTTATCGACTCAGTGATAGTAATGTACCCTTGGTATCATAAACATAGCAACATTACTATAACGAAACAGGCGATCAGTCCAATCGCAAATGAGAAGGACAGAAACGGATGTAAATCATGTGCCATTTACATGATTTAGTTATATCAGAAGGTACCATGATGTGATGAAAAGCCACATATATCAACAACAACAAAAACGACAAAACCATGGTAAACAGAAATGAGACGTGGACATACTCAGTTCACAAATACTACACTTAGGCAGCATAAAACTTAATCAGGGTTTAAATTACATGTAAATCGTGTTCAATATTACCGTCAACAATTTTTCAATTATCTCGTGGTGATGCATTTTATTGTTGGAGGAAGCTGGAGTACACAGAGAAAACCAACGACCTACCGCAAGTAACTGACAAACGTTATCACATAATGTGGTATCGAATACACCTCGCCATGAGCGGGATTCGAATTCAAAATTTAGTGCTGATAGGCACTGATTGCATATGTAGCTGTTAATCAAACTACCATACGATCACGACGATGACGGCCTGTTGGAATTAAATGAACATTGGCGGTTATTAGTTGCTTTACACCCAGCGAAAGACATTTCATGTATATTTAGGACATGAACATTTTTTCCAATATCCAGAACTATCCATTGATGCGGACGGGGTGGAAAAAGCGATGTAATAGAACATTATGTGATACAGTTTTGCAATGACCGGTGGCAGGTCGGTGATTTTCTCCGAGTACTCATGTATCCACCACCAATAAAACTGATAAACTTTCATGTTGTTGTGAGTAAAACGCACATCCGGTCCCCAAATATAAAGATACTTGAGCTAAGGAATAAAACGAAACCAAAAACAAATGCTGGAACAATAAGAACTCCTAAAAACAAAGGAATGAAATCAGCTTCATTGTCAAAGTAATGTCCGAGGTGTTGTCACCTCCGTAACGTCTCTTTAATATGCTATCATCATTATATTATTTTTTTCTCAGCTGGTTGTATGTATGAGGGGAGATATTACAGTGTTGGTGAAACAATAACGGACAACGGGATTTATGGACTTTTCTGTGGCGAGTGGGGAATTTACGCCTGGGACAGTTATGAAGGTACACTTACTTAATATATATATATATCATTTCTTAGATTGGGGATGGCCGTCGTGGTCGTGATATGTATGGTGGCTGTATTTAAGTGCAATCAGTGCGCATCACCACTAACGTTGTAAGTTCGAATCTCGTTCATGGCGAGATGTACTCGATACATCATTATAAAGTATGTCAATGACTTGCGACAAGTCGATGGTTTTCTCCGATTTCCGACACCAATAAAGCTGAGCGCCACGATATAGTTGAACTATTGTTGAAAGTGGCATTACACACCTTAAACCAACCAAATCATCTTAGATGGGACAATTAAAAATAAACACGGGTATGTAGCTGTACCATTTATGTATATGTATGGAACAGGAAATCTTCCATACACGAGAAACTCATTTGTTTCGGGTTCTTAAAGAGACTCGCGTATAATTGACCCACCACATTACATCCATCGACTATCGCTATGGATTTGTTTCTTGAACAGCGGAGATACAATGTCATATTTATGTTGTTATTGGATCCCACTGATAATAGAGAATTTGAATTCTAGAAAATAAAGTTTCGATGTGGTGCTACTGTCAGTAACGTCTGTTATAGCCACTGTTTTATTTCTGCCACTGGTTGTATTTACTGCGAGAGATATATTTGGAAATGAGATATCTGGATTTGCCAGTGGCGAGTGAGGCATTTACGGCTGGACCTACTATGAAGGTAGTATTACTGATACAGTTTGTCAGTCACTTGCGACAGGGCGGTGGTTTTCTCCGGTTTCTTCCATCAGTAAGCTGACCGCCACGATACAAATGATATATTGTTGGAAGTGACGCTAAACACCATAAACCATCCATGCTAGCAATTTCGGTACCTGTCCATTATATTCCTTTTATTGTTGAAATCAACAAATTCATTCTTAGGTTCACAACACCGGCATTCTTTTAATAATGGATTACCTGCAATACCGCTCACTTTTCTTTAGAATTAAAAAAACCCCGTAGATATCAAATTAAGTGCGAAGGACGCGTTTCTGGAATAACCTTTATCAGTTACGATAAATCGGTAAGCCACATGATTTAAAATTTTTGGGAGAAATAAAACCAGAGGGCCTAAACAGGATAGCCAAAATCGGCTATGATCACCTATGAATAAATCGTGTATAATTTTGTTTTGTAGACTGTTTCCTTCCACATAGAACAGGAAGATGCAGACCAAACCTCCTTCGTTATTTTTACAATCCTGACACCACCACACGTGCAAGTGGTTTGTTTTTGGAGGATGTGATGGTAATAATAAAAATTTCCGTACAAAATTCCAATGCGAGAGAAGATGTGTTATATATTAGGATTGAGAGAAAAATCTGACAAATTACAATATTAATGAATATGCAACGACATGCTTCAATAAATAATTATCATTTACATAATGTGTGGTATTTTCTTATATTTCTGAGTAAACATTTATCATTCAAATTCTTTGGTCTTCGCAATAAAATGTATTGTATGCATAAATATATTTATACATATCTTTGTTGATTTTTACTGTCATGTGTTAAAAGCATACAGACCGTTATTTTAATAAAACAAATGTTTCCCAACATAAGACCTAAACTTTGATTTAAAAAACCATAAAGATATATTGCAGTTGAAATTTTTCATAATATCATACGTAAATAGCATAGAACGAAGGAAATACGTCGCTGTTTGATTTTTTTCCATCCAAGAAAGAATTCAATGTTGACCTGTCCAATAGTCATACGATCTGACAGTGAACTCACTCGGGAAAGTGTTTGCGCATGTGCGAAATTATTTGGTGATAAAGATAATGTCGGATGTGCAATAATCGATTTGTTTTTATTGATTTTATCTCGTATTTCCGATTTTAAGTGTCTTTCTTACTAAATAACATTATATAATAGTAACTGATTATCCCGTGATCCAATTTCATAGATATATTTCTTAAATTATATTAATTCTAATGAATTTACATTCAACATGCTTACCTCATCATCCATCCTGGGTTATTTATAGCAGTTATCACACGCTGCTCGACAAACTTCGGAACTGCAGCCGATTCATAATTAATCAAATGTCAATGGCGATTCCACTAACAGACGATACTAAACATTCGAATTTTTTCACTAATTACGACATTATAACAGATTTTTTAAACCTGACGTTTTGTTCAGAACATTCTATTAGTATAAAGCATCGAATATTGGCAACTTTTAATACAAACAACAAATTAAATTCTGACAGCCTGTATGCATTGTAAATGTTCAACTTGTCATGACAGGATACTAGTGAAAGTTCCCAGGGCGGCTCATGATAGCGTCCATGGTTGATATATAGGGGGAGCTCTCTCAATGGGGGTGGGGAGGGGGAGGATTGTCTGGTTATAATACAAAAAGCCTGACCGTGGACAATAGTTTTACATATTTAAGGAATTTTGTAATTTTTGAACAATTATATGATATAACCTGGCTTGGGGCAGTTTAAAATTTTCAAATATTTCTTATATTTTGATCTTTACAGCAACATTTAATTATTCCTCGATTTTAGTTACGATCATTTCATGGGACTATTTGAATTTGTCTGTGCCGAATGAATACG
>MJUT01031679.1:65462-76895 GCA_002080005.1 Gigantidas platifrons
AGAATAAAATAGATGGCGTCATAAAATTGTGTCTTAAAATAGACCAGTAACGGCCACTCAAATCAAACTACTGTTCATTACCAGCTGCTGAAATATAGCGAAAGGTCTAAATAGGATAGCCAACATCAGCTGAGGTCAACTATGCTTGAGGGGGAAAATCTTAGTTTTATTTATAATAACAGTATTTCGGATCTGTAAATTTCAATAATAAATAAAAATATCGGTTATGAAATGATTCCTCTAACTTGCGTAAATCTGTTGGTTCAATATGGCATTACACAAAAGTAGAACCGATACCGGAAATCAACGGCAATGGCTAAGAATAGTTTGAAGATATCAACGGGGTAATCAGAAACCGTAAATTGAAGAACAGAAAATACAAGGGGCAAAAGAAAAAGTACAAAAGGACAAATAACTATCTATAAAACATACATATAAAACAAAAGACCGAGTAAAACGAACCCCACTAAAAATCGGAAAGGAAGTCAGGTGCTCTGGAAGGATAAGTAGTTCCTGCTCCACTAGTGACGCCCGTCGTAAGGACCGGTAAGTGTTTACGACAAGTTGAACATATCCGTGCAATCGTGGAATGTTATTTTTCTTTTCGCTACTTGACCGAATCCATTATTAGAAATAAGTGACCATTTCCGCTCTTAAAATTCCTCCTTAACTCATATAGACTGACACACATCCATATGCTAAAACGTAGAATTAGATTTGTTCAACTTTTGTAAATTAAAGATGCGTTTCAAACACATTTTAGGTGTATTGATTTCATGTGCGACAATTTGCTATGGAATTGAAGATTCGTTACAAAATGCTACAACACAAATGTTGTCTATGCCGTTACAAAATTCTACAACACAAATGTTGTCTATGCCGTTACAAAACGACATAAACGCGCCACTCGTTGCACAAATTGATGTCAATTCACTGAACAAAGAACTGAAAGCATTTATACAACAAGAGGTTGAGAACGAATTAGAACGGCCATGGCGAATTTAGCCGAAAACGTTGTTAACAGGAAATTGGATGTAATAACACCACAGCTGGAGGCAAATTCACAACAGAAACTTCAACAGTCTCTAAAACTGAGCTACAATGTTTGCTACTAATGTGTATTGACTAATAAGAAATAGACAAATATTTTGATCTTCGTTTTCGTAATTGGCCATTGGAATTAATTATCATTACATCACAATAAAATGAGAAACAAAAATACCACAATGTTTGAACAATTAGGGAATGAATATTCATCATAATTGGAAGCCATTCTGTGCCGTTTAACATTAACATTAGTTATTGTAAGGATAACATTAAATGTGATAGTGCGTCAAGTGCCCCTAAATGTTTGCTAACCAACGGTGTGTCCATCGTGCAAAAACTTGTTGTCAACTCTCAAACACTTGGACAATGTTATTTCCACCTGTTGCGAAAACGTTGTCGAAGTGTTTGAGAGTTTGACAACAAGTTTTTGAACGATGGACACCTCAATGCTTAGCGGACATTTAGAAGCATTTTACGCACTATCACATTTAATGTTATCTTTACAATAACTAATTCTATAATTAACAACTTACCTTCAAGCGGCACAAAATGGCTTCCAATTATGACGTACATCCCCCCCCTAAGTTCCAAGGTCCAATGGATAAATTGTACATAGATACTAAAGAATGTATATACGACCGCTTATTTTCCTGGCTTGGTATACATGTAGGCACGTAAATTACCAGCAAGGTCACGGGGTCAAGCTAGTTTTCTCCGCCCAACCTACTCCTATTAGTGAAATAATGAGATGATGTACGCTTTTTCACTTGTGAGTAAAATGCCAACACTCACATCATTCCCTTATCAGAAAAAAACGAAGCGCCCTATTTAGGCATTGTGTATTAGCAGCTCGTCTCGCAGTCCATTTCTGAGGCCTTATTCCAATACCACGGGGTTATGTCGGCGTGCGACAATATTCCTTTTCCTCCAACATGAAAAACAAGTAGGAGGAATTGTTTTTGCATGTTATGTTTTCTATTGAAAGATAGCCAACACAAACGTTGATATGAACTAGAGTACCGTTTCAATGACGTTAACTACCCATTACAAAACATGGCCATGGCGATAATCCTTTGCAATAACAATGTTATTTTGGATCCACTTGAATGTAATGCAGATTTGTATCACCGGTGATCATAAGAGGACCGTACATTGCTTAATTCGAATTTATGAATGGTTTCATATTGCTAGCAATGATTGATATAGTGAACTATAAATTGACAATTAGAAGGAAAGTACCAACCAGAAACTCACAGGAACCTGTACATAATTTGTTTCTATTTATAACTGTACCTCGTTTACTTTTAAGTTATGTTGTTTATTGATCGTATGCTAGTGGGATTTACTACTACCTATGCAACCAGTGCCTATCATCACCAACGTGGTGATTTCGAACCACGCTCATGTGAGGTGTACTCGATAAAACATTATGTGATGAAGTTTGTCAGTGACTTGCGACAGGTCGACAGTTTTGATCGGGTATTCCGCTATCCTCCATCAATAAAACTAACCGCCGCGATATAACTGAAATATTGTGGAATCGCGTTAATCACCAAAACCCAAACCCCAAACCCAACTACCAAATCATTTGGACTTGTAGTTTCAGAGGAGATGACTTTTATTAAAGTATTAGATAATAAGAGACAAGAATTATGCATGACTATGTATTATGCATGAGTAAGAAAAAATAGTAAATTTTGTATTGAACCTCACATTGATGTATTATACCAATTAACAATCAGAATATTTTAAAATGTTTCATGTAACCAGAAACGGGAAACAAGAGAAATTATTAAATTTTGTATTGAACTTCACATACATGTACTATTCCAACCTTACAAATCATTTGGACTTCTAGGTTCAGATAAGAATAATTTTTAAATGTTTACCAGAAATGGGAAACTATAATTACTCACCACCTGTATATTGTTTTCGGGTAAAGTAAAACAAAAACAATTGTTGTAGATGACTTTACAAACATAATTCCTGTGAATTTTGGATCCAATTTGCCCAGTTGTTTTAGAGAAGATAAATCAACACGTGAAACGTTTTTGGACAGACGACTGGCGCTATGTGATGCCAAAAGCTCACATGACCATTTAGTAGTTTAAATGATTTGATTTGTGGTGTTTAATGCCACTTTTTCAATAATATTTCAGCTATATTATAGCGACCAGTTTTAGTGGTGGAAGAAGCCAGTGTACCCGGGGAGAACCACCGACCATGGGCAAGCAACTGGTAAACTTTATCACTTGCGGCTGCGAGTTGAGTGCACCTTTTTTGTAATTTACCAAGCTGGGCGCGAACGTATTAGTGATAGGCTTGTATGAGTTGCTAGGTAATCCAACTACTTAACTCATTCAGTTACCCCCCTAGTGACCCTTTGGGTCAGGTGGACTGAAAACCATACGGATTAGGTACTAATTGTATTCAGAACATTGCATTATTTTCTCATTATCCATTATTTAAGTAGGAAGTAATTGATACATGAACTCTATATATTTAACCATAATGCTTTCATTCTAGACATCATAAGTACAACATATATCCAGTGGGGACGGTCCTCTTGTACTGCTGATGAAACTGACATCGTATATTCAGGTAAAAACGTGCAAAGTATCGATCTAGGTCATTTTCGGGGTTTTTATCTTAGTTCTTTTCAAGTACTTTATCATCATAAAGCATAGAGTAAGTACGCTATGAAGATGAAATATTGTTAAAGCTGAACTTAAAACACAAGATGGATGAAATTATTGATTATTGTATATAAAATCCATCGTGCAGTATTTCAGCTATATTCAGGACGAGAAACAAAACAATAATATATAAAAACTATATTGATTGGTCAACCGAGTCAATGTCTTTCGACTGCCACCGTAAACGTATGAAGAGTTGGGTAGGGACAAACAATTTAGTCTGTTGTAGCCACTACAATGCACCTACTGTTTCCGAAATCGAAAAATATCATGTAGGGAGTGTGACACTCTTCACCTTACCCACTATTTTCCATGGTCAGCCTTTCAATAATATAACATGACAGCCCCTTCCCCCAAGCAAGTGGGTTCCTCCATCCGCCAACATGGAACGAGATGAGCAGCTCTGTGAGTTTGAGCTATGACCCTCACCAGTACATAGTAAAAGATGAAATAAAACACGATTTGAATGTGTAAATTTATCTTACTTCGAACAAACGTGCTGGCAGCATGTTGCATTGATTTTATTTTCAAACATATTCGAAAAGCAAACCAGAGTTAAGTCTCTCTTCGTTACGGATCATACATGTATTTGCAGGGTTTGTTGGCGGATCATCGTACACTGATACCGGTGCGGCTGTCGACCATCTTTGTCTCACCAATGATCCACAATGGGGAATTTATGACTCAAAAGTCAATGGCCATCCATCTATCAGTGGAGCTTTGTTCTATTTTAGTAGTATTAATGTACCGAAATCGTCGTTTGATTCTGACAAGTATCATCTTCATCAGGTTCCTTGTTCTGTCTGCATGAAAAGAAGGAAAGTATCGACCATAATGATTGCTGCACGGAATGATTGTTATGGAGACTGGGTTAAGGAATACAATGGATATTTATATGCGGGTAATCCTGGGGATAAAGCAGCCTCAGAATATATATGCTTGGATGAAGCTCCCGATGTGCTTAACAAATCTTCCTCCTGGGTTGGATCAAAGATACTGAATCCTGTCATGGTCAAATGTAATGGAGCAATACCTTGTCCTCCATATGTTCATGGACGAGAGGCTACATGTGTTGTCTGTTCCCGTTAGACGATAAAGAATTAAAACATTCCGTCGGGGTCAGGGAAAATAACAAAATATTAACTATTACAATTTGATTTGATTTTGTTATTTTATTTTTACGGTCCAGTAAACGCGTAAACCAATATGCCACGGGAAAACGGAAATGAGAAGAGTTTGAAGATGCCAAATGGGTAATCAGAATCCGTATATCGAAGAAGAATAGACAACACAATGACCAACAGAAAGAGTACAAAAGGATTGATTGATTTGATTTTTGGTGTTTAACGCTACTTTCAACAATATTTCAGCTATATCATGGCGACCAGTTTTATTGGTGGAGAAAGCCGTGATACCCGGAGAGAACCACCAGCCATGGGCAATCAACTGGTAAACTTTATCACTTGCGGCTGCGAGTCGAGTGCACCCTTTTTTGTAATTTACAGAGCCGGGCGTGAACCCACGCCGTATTGGTGATAGGCTTGTACGAGTTGCTAGATCCAGCGACGTAACTCATTGAGCCACCCGGGCCCCTCAAAAGGACAACACGATCTACAAAACATACACATAAACCTAAAGATCGAGTAAAAATCGGGGTTGAACTCAGGGGTTCAGAAGGGTAGGCAGTTCCTGCTCCACTAGTGGCACCTGTCGTGTTAATCTAGTTACAAACCCGGTGATAAGTCATGATAAAATAGATGACATCGGAAAATGGTGCCGTACAAGAGGCCATGAACGAGCCCTTCTATTTAGCTACTGCTCATGACGAGCTGCTGCAAAAGCTCCTTTACTTGCGTGACATTCTCCAAACATGAAGCTCGCGTCCGTGAGGGCATGGTATTTCCCACATAAATGTAGACATCTGAGCTTAGGACGGTTGAGTGGTAACAAAGACAAACTGTTGTAGCTCCTAATTATATATAATGATAGAGGGTGGAAAGAAATGGCTGTTGATGGTAAATTTGAAGATAAATTTCGAAGGTATCAATTACAACTAGCCCACTCCCTACCATATGCTTGCATACTTCAGGCAATTAAAACATAAAACATTCACTTGTATGTCCATCGTATATTTTGTGGAACATTTCTACCTGGTTTTCGTCGTGAAGATAGGTGAAATATTACCAACTTGAAGTCAAACAAGAATAAATTGATCTGCTTATAGCACGAAACCAATTTATTTTTAAAGAAAACGTTAAAGAAAATCGAAGGGGCAATCATAAATGGACAATCCAGAGAAACGGACAATATAGTGTACACAAGATGACGACAAACACAACAAAAACACAACACAATGTGTGTTGGACACCACTTTGGACAAATAAACACACATAACAGAAATAAGACATGAGGCCTCCTACAAACAGCTAGAGTTAAAGACGAACCAAAAATTTTTATTATGTGGAAATCGCCACGGACATCACAACACGGAACTAAGACACATAATAGGACAACATGAAAAACTAAAAAAGATAAGCAACATAAACCCCACCAAAACAAACAGGGAGACCACAAGTGCTTATTGTCACTAGCAGAGTTTTGTGTTGTATCAACCAGAAACATTTTCAAATTACAGCTCGTCATTTCGCAGTTTGCTTGTCTCACTTATTCCGTACTCAACAGATAATAACTACGAATATTCAAACAATATATATATATACAAACGTCTAAAATGGTTTGTAAAACAACACCAAGTACACAAAACAAAGAGATAAAGTATTAGATACTTTTTGGAATGACAACATTTTCGTCTCATGTATATATATGCTAAACTTGTGTAATAACGTTTTCAAGATATCAAAGGATTAAACTGTCAGTCGAATGACAAATAATGCAATCATGGTCAAAATAACATACAGTGATCTACAAAACACTACAAGATGTTGTTGGAGTGTTACTACATGATAAATATCGCAAAGCACGATGGATACCACATGTGGAGCAGAAACTGCTTATACTATCGGAGTACCAGAATTATTGGTTTAGTTTTCTGTGTAGTGTTTTGCAGATCATTTTGTTCCATTTGTTTTTTCCATTGTATTGTCTTTCCTTCTTCGATTTACTACTTCTCATTACCCTTTGATATCTTCAAACTGTTCGTGAGCAAGCAGTCATTATCTTTTATTATATATCCAGTGCCGTTTTTAATTGCAATTAATTCTCTTAACGATCTTCGTTCTTGCATAGAAACCTCAAACATTGGTCGTTATGAGTATAAAAAGTTCCTGACTAATTATTTAGGTTGCAGAATCAAAAGCACTTATCCTGGGGTGATTGTTAATAATTCAACGTTATCGTATAGCATTTAACGTTTAACATTTAAAGTAAGTTGGATATCTTGACATTTTACGATCCGACAACCATGTGTCAAATCGTAGGATGAGCAACCTATTTAACAATACGCTACATGTTAGCACTCTAAACGTAAACATTGGAATTAATGACCGCTTCATCGATTTATTTTTGCTTAGCGTCCAGCAAGTAGTATCAGCTATATTGGCGACGAGCACTAGTTCAATAATATATATATATATATATATGACTATGGGCCACGTTCATGCGTTCCGTATTATAACCGGACAACACCGATTTATAGGTATTCCTCTATCCGTAAACCGCGGACGCACTTGTGAGCAACTATGTGGGGATTAGCCCTGGGAACCCTCACCAGAATCCAATAATGACAAGCTTAGCATTAACATGTGATAGTTAAATTGAACAAAGATATGCAGAAATATATTTGTGCATACAATAAATTTTATTGTAAAAACCAAAGAATTTGATTGATAAATGTTTACTCAGAAATGTAAAAAAGCAACACACATTATGTAAATGATAATTATTCACTAATTGGGTAGTTTAAGCATTTGGTTGCATATTCATTAATATTGTAATATTTCAGATTTTTCTCTCAATCCTAATATATAACACATCTTCTCATGCACTGGATCTTTATACGGAAATTGTTATTATTACCATCACACCCTCCATAGAGAAATTGCTTGCACGTGTTGGTGTCAGGATCGTAAAAATAACGAAGGAACTTTGCTCTGCATCGTCCTGTTCTACGTGGAAGGAAACAGTCTACAAAACAAAATTATACACGATTCATTCATTGCTACTTTTCTCCTCCCTCAGGCATATGTGATCATAGCCGAGTTTGGCTATCCTGTTTAGGCCCTCTGGTTTTATTTTTCCCAAAAATTTTAAATCATGTGGCTTACCGATATATCAATTTTGAGTGTAACTGATGAAGATTATTCCGGAAACGCGTCGTGTGCACAAAATCTGATATCAACGGTGTTTTTTCAAGACAAGTGAGCTGTATTGCAGCTAAGACATTACAAAAAGGCTGACTGAGTTGTGAACCTCAGCACGAATATGTTAATTTCAGCAATAAAATGATATAAAGAAAGAACAGGTACCGAAATTGTTAGCATAGAATTTGTATGGTGTTTAACGCCACTTTCAACAATATATCAGCTATATCGTGGCGGTCAGCTTACTGGTGGAAGAAACCGGAGAAAACCACCACCCTGTCGCAAGTCACTGACAAACTTTATCAGTAAGAATACCTTCATAGTAGGTCCAGCCGTAAAAGCCTCAATCGCCACTGGCAAATCCAGATATCTTATTTCCAAACATACCTCTCGCAGTAAATACAACCAGTTGCAGAAATAAAACAGTGACTATAACAGACGTTACCGACAGTAGCACCACATTGACACTTTATTTTCTAGAATTCATATTCAATATTGTCAGCGAGATCCAATAACAACATACATATAATATTGTATCTTCGCTGTTGAAGAAACGAATTCATAGCGATAGTCGATGGATGTAATGTGGTGGGTCAATTCCGCGAGTCGCTTTAAGAACCCGAAACAAATGAGTTCCTAATGTATGGAAGATTTCATGTTCCATACATATAAATAAATGGTACAGCTACATACCAATAGCTTGTTTAGACTAGTTAACCGGTTTTCCGGTTTAACCCGGCCACATGTGTGTGCCTGTGTCAAAGCAAGGACCTAGATTTCCAATGTCATATGTCGTTTTCCCTCGTTGTTTGATTGAGTTGCAGTGAGAGATGATTACCTGTTTTGTAGTGATAGTGAAATTGTTAACCTTCACTGTTTTATCAATAAAACTAGGGTTCTCACTTTCAGGCATAGGGTGACCTTGACCGATTTTGACTATCCTGTTTAAGCCCTTTGGTTTTATTGCTCCCAAAACTTTAAAGTATTTGGGTTTCAAATCTTTCAATTTTGAGCGTCACTTGATGAAGGTTAATCATGAAACGCGTCGTGTGCACTAAACTTGATCTCTACGTTTTTTTTTACTATTTTTATTTATTGAATCTGCAAAAAAAACATCTGTTGTTTGATGTGTGTGGAGTAAAGATTCTACCTTCAACTAAATATCTTTCCTACTTAACAACTGTGTGCACTAAGCAAGCATATTAATCATTAATCAGTTACATATAATAAGAAATAAAACGTGAATGCAGAAGTGTTAATGTTATAATGGTTTTTGATTTGGCAGTATTTCATATATATCGTGGCGTGAACCAATTTTATTATTAACTGTTGCATAGAAATATTAATCACATGACAAAAAAAAGGATGCAGAAGTGTTTTTTCACGGGGTTAGCGGGTGGTTATGATATTTAACGCCACTTTCAACAATAATGCAGTTATATCGCAGCGGTTAGTTTTATTGGTTGAGGAAACGGAGTACAATGAGAAAAACCACCAACATTCCGCAAGTCACTAATATATTTTTATCACATAATGGTGCATCGAGTACACCTTTCACAGTGCGGGATTCGAACTCACAAATGTATTGGTGATTGGAACTGATTGCATAGAGCATTGTATAGATGTAAAACCAACACCAATACAATCACCAAAACTACGACCCATTGTGGCGACGGAAAAATTAATAGGAACATATAAATTAGTACATCATATGACTTTAAAGGATGCAGATTGAGTGTTTCTATTATAACGGAAAATTAATCGGAAAAGATAAGTTAGTACATTAAATAAGATCAATATAAATCAAATATACATGTACAATAAATACAACATGTAATCTATGTTACTATCAAGAAGAAAAATACCACAAATAACTGAAAATCAATGAAAGATAGATGAAACCATCTAAACACCTCCTCCCTTTAAAAGGGTATTTTTAATCTGGTTTGACTCTGTCCTGCAACTTTCGATGATAAAAAAATAAGACGAAACTGGCTAAAATTAGTTAAATAACTGCATAAAACCATCCCTCTCGGAAGTATACTTAACAAAGAAAAGTAAAACCAAGGAATACAATGTACAAACTTAGGCGACGTATACTTAGCAAAGAAAAAGTATAACAAAGGAATACATTCTACAAACCTTGATGTTGCTGCTTAGACGACGTATACTTAATATAGAAAAAGTAAAACCAAAGAATACATTGTACAAACCTTGATGTTGCTGCTTAGGCGACGTATACTTAACATAGAAAAAGTAAAACCAAAAAATACATTGTAGATACCTTGATGTTGCTGCTTAGACGACGTATACTTAACAAAGAAAAAGTAAAACCAAAGAATACATTGTACAAACCTTGATGTTGTTGCCTTGGGGGAATAGTTGTAGTTGGAGGAGGTGTTTTTTGATCTGGATACAATGCTACAACATGATATGATAGGCATTAGTGTATGGGGGTAGTTTTATGGTGCTTAACGCCACTTTCAACACTATTTCAGTTATATTGTGGGGCTCAGTTTTATTGGTGGAGGAAACCGGAGTACCCGGAGAAAACCACAGACCTGTCGCAAGTGACTTACAAACCTTATGACATAGTGCTGTATCGAGTACACCTTAACTGCGTGGGATTCGATCTCACAACGTTAGTGGTGATAGGCACTGATTGCACATTTCGTTTGGATCCAACTACCATACGATCACGGTCACGATGGCTCCTGAGTGTATGTGCCTCATTGATCAACACCATACGGTTGTTAGAGAGTGAGAGAGTTATTGTGTTTAGCGCCATTTTGAACAATATTTCAAATATATCGTGGCGGTATATGGTTGTTATTAGAAGTAATAGGTAGCTATTATATGATCCCAAAAAGCATTTATTGCAAATATTAGGAACATGAAATATTAGTGTTTTATTTATCAAAAGAATGGACTGCCTCAAATAATTGATAGGGACAAAATTTCAATCTCAATAACACAAAATAAAAAGTTAACCCCCCCCCCACCCCCACCCCACATACAGACACACACCCAAATAGTTTCAAAATATAAACACCAAAATTATATGTTCTACATTGCTACCAACTACGAATACTTAAGTTTTTAGTTTTATTTTAACTAACATGGACTTACGTTTAACTTTCATGATTGAATGAATTTTGAAAATGACGCTCAAATAAATAACATGGCGTCACATTCTTTTTTTTTATTTTACAGCTAACATTTTAAAATACAAAGCAAAATGTAACGTTTTGCTGCTCTCTGTTATTCTGTTTATACAGGAAGGGTATTGTCTTAATGTATAACCATTTTAATAAGACTTTTCATAACAAGATATACATTATAAATTGTCTTTGATAATTCCGGAGTTTATT
>MJUT01031679.1:76954-89673 GCA_002080005.1 Gigantidas platifrons
TCATTTCTTCGTTTTTTATGAATTCTTATTGTTCGAGAATTTGTTTTTGGTTTTGTTTTATTCCTTAGCTTAAGTATCTTTATATTTGGGGACCGGATGTGCGTTTTACTCACAACAGGATGAACGCTGGTCAGTTTTATTGGTGCAGGAAACAGGAATACCCGGAGAAAATCACCCACCTGCCAACGGTCATTGACAAACTTAATCACATAACGTTGTACCAGTGCACCTCGACATGAGCTGGATGCAAGCTCCCAACTCTAGCTGCAAAACAGGAATAATGTGATCTACACCAATTATATAACTTATGGTAGCATTAAATGCGTATGTGTCCAATTTAGTATGCACTACGTAATTCTGGAATAAACCGTCATCAGGTACACTCACAGCAAGAAAAATCACAAAAAACATGGAAAGCCTTAAGTCTTAGACAGGAAGTAAATCTAAAAGTGCCTAAATAGTAAATTACAATATATAGGAACTCTAAATTTGTAACCTAATTATCTAATAAACCGTGTCATAAACAAATGATTACTCATATAAAATTAATACAGTCAAACCTGTATTAAGAGGTCACCGATGGGACAAAGAAAAAGTGGTCTTTTAAGACAGGTGACATCTAAAAAAAAGTTTTAATCAATTTGACAGGACGCGGATAAGGTAACCTTGTAATACAAGTGACTGCTTAATTGAGGTGGTCTCATAGGTAGGTTTGACTGTACATTATTGACGTATGCTTCGGAAGTCTAGAAGCAATGAAAAAAAATGTATAATTAAATTGCACTTACGTCGAATAGTAGGTGTTGTTCTCGTATATTCTTTTCGTTTCTGGTTTTTATGACTTGGTGCGTTTACACTTGATTTCGCGAAAACGGCAGAAAAACCAAAGAATATATTGTACAAACATCGACGTTGCTGCTTAGACGAGGTATACTTAACAAAGAAAATGTAAAACCAAAGAATACATTGAACAGACCTTGATGTTGCTGCTTAGGCGACGCATACTTAACACAGAAATGTAAAACAAAAAATACATTGTACAAACCTTGATGTTGCTGTCTTGGTGGAATAGTTGTAGTTGGAGGAGGTGTTGTTTGATCTGGATCCAATGCTACAACATGATATGATAGGCATTAGTGTATGGGGGTAGTTTTATGGTGCTTAACGCCACTTTCAACACTATTTCAGTTATATTGTGGGGCTGTTTTATTGATGGAGGACACCGGAGTACCCGAAGAAAACCACAGACCTGTCGCAAGTCACTTACAAACCTTATGACATAGTGCTGTATCGAGTACACCTCGCCTGTGTGGGATTCGATCTTACAACGTTAGTGGTGATAGGCACTGATTGCACATTTAATTTAGATCCAACTACCATACGATCACGGCCACGATGGCTCCTGAGTGTATGTGCCTCATTCATCAACAACATACGGTTGTTAGAGAGTGACAGTGTTATTGTGTTTAGCACCATTTTGAACAATATTTCAATTATATCGTGGCGGTATATAGTTGTCATTTGAAGTAATAGGTATTTATTATATGATCCCAAAAAACATTTTTAGCAAATATTAACAACAATTTTTTGTCAATAACAAAAAATAAAAAGTAAATTACATTGCTTTCATCTTCCAGATTGCTTTTTATACAATTTGTGCAATCATTCTTATCCCCTCCCCTTTCCACCCCAAATAGTTTGAAAATATACACTAAAATTACATGCTCGACATTGCTACACACTACGGAAACTGAAGTTTTTAGTCTAATATTTTTTTAGAATGGACTTACGTTTGAACTTTCAAGATTGAATGTATTTTAAAAATGACGCTCGCATAAATAGTATTGCGTAGTTCGAATACCGTTCATGGCGAGGTGTACAACATTATGTGATAAAATTTGTCAGCGACTTGCGACAGGTCGGTGGTTTTCTCCGGTTTCCTCAACCACTAAAACTGAGCGCCACGATATTACTGAACTATTGTTTAAAGTAGAGCTAAACACCATAAACCAACCAATTCATCTTAGATTGGACAAATCGAAAATAAACTCGGAAAGTATCAAAGACAATTTATAATGTATATCTTGTTATGAAAGGTCTTATTAAAATAGTTATACATTAAGACAATATCCTTACTGTATAAACAGAATAACAGAGAGCAAAACGTTACAATTTGCTTTGCATTTTAAAATGCTAGCTGTAAGATAAAAAAAAAAAGAATAACAACTTTAATGGTGAAGCGCACTCATTGTACTTAAATACAACTACCATACGATCACGACCAGGACGGCCCCTCCCATCTATGAAATGGTATATACAGTAAGTAATTAATGTACCTTCATAACTGTCCCAGGCGTAAATTCCCCACTCGCCACAAACAAGTCCATTAATCCCGTTGTCCGTTATCATTTCACCAACACTGTAATATCTCCCCTTATACATACAACCAGCTGAGAAAAAAATATAATGATGCTAACATATTAAAGAGACGTTACGGAGGTGACAACACCTCGGACATTACTTTCACAATGAAACTGATTCCATTCCTTCGTTTTTAGGAGTTCTTATTGTTAGAGCATTTGTTTCCCGCCCCCCCCCCCCTGTTGTATTCCCTAGTTTAGGTATCCTTATAGTGGCTACCTTATGTGCGTCTTACAGATTTACAACTTAGTGGTGATACGCACTGATTACACCTCAGGATGTACTTGGCTATTTTCGGGGTGTCTAAATCTCCATATCTACGGATAGGAACGTAAATAATTTATGGTATCGAGTGCACCTCGCCTTAGCGGAATTCGAACGCACAACAATAATTGAAAACTGGAATAATGTGATCTACAATAATTGTCTAACTTATGGTAGCATTAAATGCGTATGTGTCCAATTTAGTATGCACTACGTAATTCTGGAATAAACCTTCATCAGGTACACTCACAGCAAGAACAATCCCCAAAAAACGTGGAAAGCCTTAAGTCTTAGACAGGAAGTAAATCTAAAAGTGCCTAAATAGGATACTTAAAAAATCGGCCAAGATTACGTATTGCCCTAGGGGAATTGAGATTAGTTTTAGTAAATTACAATATATAGGAACTCTAAATTTGTAACCTAATTATCTAATAAACCGTGTCATAAACCAAATGATTACTCATATAGAATTAATACAGTCAAACCTGTATTAAGAGGTCTCAGATGGGACAAAGAAAAAGTGGTCTTTTAAGACAGGTGACATGTTAAAAGAGACTTAATCAATTTGACATGACACGATAAGGTAACCTTGTAATACAAGTGACTGCTTAATAGAGGTGGTCTCATAGGTAGGTTTGACTGTACATTATTGACCGATGCTTCGGAAGTCTAGAAGCAATGAAAAAAATGTATAATTAAATTGCACTTACGTCGAATGGTAGGTTTTGTTCTCGTATATTGTTTTCGTTTCTGGTTTTTATGACTTGGCGCCTTTACACTTGATTTCGCGAAAACCGCAGAAAAACCAAAGAATATATTGTACAAACATCGACGTTGCTGCTTAGACGACGTATACTTAACAAAGAAAATGTAAAACCAAAGAATACATTGTACAAACCTAGGCGACGTATACTTAACATAGAAAAAGTAAAACCAAAGAATACATTGTAGATACCTTGATGTTGCTGCTTAGGTGACGTATACTTAACACAGAAAATGTAAAAGCAAAGAATACATTGTAGATACCTTGATGTTGCTGCTTAGGTGACGTATACTTAACATAGAAAAGGTAAATCCAAAGAATACATTGTACAAACCTTGATGTTGCTGCTTAGACGACGTATACTTAACAAAGAAAATGTAAAACCAAAGAATACATTGTACAAACCTTGATGTTGCTGCTTAGGTGACGTATACTTAACAAAGAAAATGTAAAACCAAAGAATACATTGTACAAACCTTGATGTTGCTGCTTAGGTGACGTATACTTAACACAGAAAATGTAAAAGCAAAGAATACATTGTACAAACCTTGATGTTGCTGCTTAGACGACGTATACTTAACAAAGAAAATGTAAAACCAAAGAATACATTGTACAAACCTTGATGTTGCTGCTTAGGTGACGTATACTTAACACAGAAAATGTAAAAGCAAAAAATACATTGTACAAACCTTGATGTTGTTGCTTAGGCGACGTATACTTAACATAGAAAATGTAAAACCAAAGAACACATTGTACAAACCTTGATGTGGGTGTTTAGGCGACGTATACGTAACACAGAAAATGTAAAACCAAAGAATACATCGTACAAACCTTGCTGTTGCTGCATAGGCGACGTATACTTAACAAAGAAAAAGTAAAACCAAGAATACATTTTACAGACCTTGATGTTGCTGCTTAGGCGACGTATACTTAACATAGAAAAAGTAAAACCAAAGAATATATTCTACAAACCTAGGCGACGTATACTTAATATAGAAAAAGTAAAACCAAATAATACATTATACAAACCTTGATGTTGCTGATAAGGCGACGCATACTTAACATAGAAAAATTAAACCAAAGAATACAAAGAAAAAGAAAAACCAAAGAAAATATTCTATAAACCTTGATGTTGCTGCTTAGCCGACGTATACCTAACATAGAAAAATAAAAACCAAAGAATACACTGTACAGACCTTGATGTTGCTGATTAGGCCACGTATACTTAACACAGAAAATGTAAAACCAAAGAGTACATTGTACAGACCTTGATTGTGCTGTCTTGGTGGAATAGTTGTAGTTGGAGGAGGTGTTGTTTGATCTGGATCCAATGCTACAACGTGTAATGATAGGCATTAGAGTATAGGGGTAGTGTTATGGTGCTTAATTCCACTTTCAACAATATTTCAGTTATATTGTGGCGTTCAGTTTTATTGGTGGATGATACCGGAGTACCCGGAGAAACCATCAACCGGTCGCAAGTCACTGACAATCTTTATCACAGTGTTGTTTCGAGTACATCTCGACTGCGTGGGATTCGATTTCACAACGTTAGTGGTGATAGGCACTGATTGCACATTTAATTTAGATCCAACTACCATACGATCACGGCCACGATGGCTCCTGAGTGTATGTGCCTCATTGATCAACAACATACGGTTGTTAGAGAGTGAGAGTGTTATTGTGTTTAGCGCAATTTTGAACAATATTTCAATTATATCGTGGCGGTATATAGTTGTCATTTGAAGTAATAGGTATTTATTATATGATCCCAAAAAACATTTTTAGCAAATATTAACAACATTTTTTTGTCAATAACAAAAAATAAAAAGTAAATTACATTGCTTTCATCTTCCAGATTGCTTTTTATACAATTTCTGCAATCATTCTTATCCCCTCTCCTTTCCATCCCAAATAGTTTGAAAATATACACTAAAATTTCATGTTCGACATTGCTACACACTACGGAAACTGAAGTTTTTAGTCTAATAGTTTTTTAGAATGGACTTACGTTTGAACTTTCAAGATTGAATGTATTTTAAAAATGACGCTCGTATAAATAGTATTGCGTAGTTCGAATACCGTTCATGGCGAGGTGTACTCGATACAACATTATGTGATAAAATTTGTCAGCGACTTGCGACAGGTCGGTGGTTTTCTCCGGTTTCCTCAACCACTAAAACTGAGCGCCACGATATAACTGAACTATTGTTTAAAGTAGAGCTAAACACCATAAACCAACCAAATCATCTTAGATTGGACAAATCGAAAATAAACTCGGGAAGTATCAAAGACAATTTATAACGTATATCTTGTTATGAAAGGTCTTATTAAAATAGTTATACATTAAGACAATATCCTTACTGTATAAACAGAATAACAGAGAGCAAAACGTTACAATTTGCTTTGCATTTTAAAATGCTAGCTGTAAGATAAAAAAAAAAGAATAACAACTTTAGTGGTGATGCGCACTCATTGTACTTAAATACAACTACCATACGATCACGACCAGGATGGCCCCTCCCATCTATGAAATGGTATATATAGTAAGTAATTTATAAGTGTACCTTCATAACTGTCGTCCCATGCGTAAATTCCCCACTCGCCACAGACAAGTCCATTAATCCCGTTGTCCGTTATCGTTTCACCAACACTGTAATATCTCCCCTCATACATACAACCAGCTGAGAAAAAATATAATGATGATAACATATTAAAGAGACGTTACGGAGGTGAAAACACCTCGGACATTACTTTCACAATGAAACTGATTTCATTCCTTCGTTTTTAGGAGTTCTTATTGTTAGAGCATTTGTTTCCCGCCCCCTGTTGTATTCCCTAGTTTAGGTATCCTCATAGTGGCTACCTTATGTGCGTCTTACAGATTTACAACTTAGTGGTGATACGCACTGATTGCACCTCAGGATGTACTTGGCTATTTTCGGGGTGTCTAAATCTCCATATCTAGGGATAGGAACGTAAATAACTTATAGTATCGAGTGCACCTCGCCTTAGCGGAATTCGAACGCACAACAATAATTGAAAACTGGAATAATGTGATCTACAATAATTGTCTAACTTATGGTAGCATTAAATGCGTATGTGTCCAATTTAGTATGCACTACGTAATTCTGGAATAAACCGTCATCAGGTACACTCACAGCAAGAAAAATCACAAAAAAACGTGGAAAGCCTTAAGTCTTAGACAGGAAGTAAATCTAAAAGTGCCTAAATAGGATACTTTAAAAAATCGGCCAAGATTACGTATTGCCCTAGGGGAATTGAGATTAGTTTTAGTAAATTACAATATATAGGAACTCTAAATGTGAAACCTAATTATCTAATAAACCGTGTCATAAACAAATGATTACTCATATAAAATTAATACAGTCAAACCTGTATTAAGAGGTCTCCGATGGGACAAAGAAAAAGTGGTCTTTTAAGACAGGTGACATGTTAAAAGAGACTTAATCAATTTGACAGGACACGGATAAGGTAACCTTGTAATACAAGTGACTGCTTAATAGAGGTGGTCTCATATGTAGGTTTGACTGTACATTATTGACGTATGCTTCAGAAGTCTAGAAGCAAAGAAAAAAATGTATATTTAATTTGCACTTACGTCGAATAGGAGGTGTTGTTCTCATAGTTGCTTGTCGTTTCTGGTTTTCATGCCTTGGTGCGTTTAAACTTGGTTTCGCGAAAACAGACGAAATCAATAAGATAACAATAAACAAATAAACTGTCATCGTTAGTTTTCTAACAGGAGAGACCGTCTGTTTAAACAATATTTTTAAAGTGAAATTTCCTGTTGACGAATCATGTAATACAGATAAATATTTTATAGATGAAAAGGTCATTTAATCATTATCATAAATTGCATATATAAAATTGTTACATGATATATCATAATCATGACTGAAATTATATAATAATTACACAACATCAAATGAATAAATGATATCAAATAGCAAAAGTGTAGACAAAAAGCGCCCCGTTGAAAATAACTGGTATAATGATCTAAATTAAAATTGGGTGGTAAGTGGGAGGGATTTAAAAAAAATCCAATATAATTTCGAACATTCGAATAGGTCGGCAGTGTGTTTGCAAAAGTACGTGCGGTAATTACCGCGTATGCTAAGAATAGATGTTGACCAATCAAAAGTGTACATTAATTGATCATGCACTGACCGTGTGAATTTACACACATTTTTCGGCAACATGTTTACAAAGAAACATGACCACTGATGTTGAAATAGATGTTGACCAATCAGGAGTGCACATTAATAAAGGGCGAAGCCCTTTTAGCTATAGGCTATACGAATTTTAGTCACGTGACTATTGTATTGATGGCCAAATATTTTTTTTACCGGAAGTGTAAAACTATAGAGCAAAATAGTATTCAAAATCGCAATAAAATTTATTTCAATGAGAAATCCTGAAATCTCTTATGGTTTATATTCTGAAAAATGCAAATAAACTCAAATGAAAATTCTAAAAGAAAACTTATAATATCCACACAAAGCGTTATGTGTAGTACGTCATTTGTTAGTGTGTACTGAACATGAAATACACACGTGTGTCAGGTCGTACGCAACCCTGGGATGAATTTCACTAATGGAAACGGAACGGATTCGACTTCTAGCAGATTATATACAGGAAACCAAACCCTTCGATTTATAATTTATTTATTATGTTCTACCGTAATTATTTTATTTATTTTATTTTTATATCAGTGTCCACCTACAAAAAGTACAAGTGTGTTGAAATTACCGAGTGTAAATTCTACATGCGCGTAGACGATACAAAAATTATAGGTATCAGGTCAAGTCGCCCCCAAGACAAGTCGTCCACTTTCAGGTCAACTCGCCCACTTTTCAGGTCAACTCGCCCACTGTTCGACAAGAGCGCAATCCAGTGTCTATGACACGAAGAATACAGAATACAAAATTTCATGAAAGTCCATACATTTCTCCTTAAAGGATGATTCTCCTCTCTGAATCCTTTGTGTGAGCTTGTGTCAAATAGAAAGAGCAGCTTGACTTCGTCTTCGGCCAGGGAATATGTTACATCTACATGCTATCCGCGATTCAAAAACATATGAAATTCAAATGAGTCTGACAAGACAAGCATGACAGGTAAGTTTTTTTTCTTTTTATGGCAAGCAACTTTGCTTGAAAAACCTTGATTACATTTAAAATCATTGCATTTTAGTTTGACCCTCATTCCCCTTTTGATAAGCCCAAAACCCTTAACTATATAGAATAAAATTTGTGTTGACATTAGGTCGATCCTAGTGGACATATAAGCTATACTTGATATCTGTTGGACCTGGCCTTGCCCTTTATCTTGCACATTCACATCGTGATAAAAAATATGTATATCTGAGCAAATAACTTTGATATCAGGATTTCTATTTTCTACAAAATAGTCAAACTAATTCTGTGTCAAAGTACTCTCTCTCTCTCTCTCTTTAATTGTAAAAGATTGTATTAATATTGAAACAAAATATGATTAATTTTATCCTAATAAAATTCAAATTAAGTTTGCAAAATATATTTTAGGAGTTCATAAATCAGCCACTAAGTAATATTGCTGTTCTATGTGAGCTTGGATTATATCCCTTGTCAATTCACTCATTGGAATCTTGTATTAGCTACTGGTTATATCTTGTGAATACACAGGAAAATTCTTTGGTTTTTCATTCATATAAAGAAAATATACTTCTTAAAAGCGGCTTATTTAATAAAGTTAAACAAATCTTAACTGCTATTGGATTCAGACATGTTTGGGATAATCAGGGCACATTATCTAGGGTTGCTCTTTTGAAATCTATACAAAATAAACTGGAAGAGAGATATGAAAATTTCTGGAATAATTTATTATCTCAAAATAATGATAATATTTGGGGAACAAATAAGTTGAGAACATATAGCAAACATAAGGCCAACTTTGAGGCAGAGAAATGTTTATATACAGATGTGGATAAATGCAGTATCTCAACATTTGTTAGAGTGCATATTAGTAACTGTAATCTTGATATTAAAAGAGGTCGATATAGCAAATTACCAGTAGAACAGAGAATATGCAGATTATATAGCTCTGAGGTCGAGGATGAGTTTCATTTTATCATGCATTGCCTGTGTGATATAGGGTTGATCTTTTTGAAAGTTTATCATTAGATATACCCTCTTTTCCAGATATGTCTGAGATTGAAAAATATATTTTGAGTAGTAATGATTTAGACATTTGTCAGATTTGTATTTTGGGTGTGAAAAAGATGTATGATTTGAACCAAACATTAAAACAAAGTTTGTAGTACTCTCCTAATCTAGCATAATGTGAAAAGTGAGCTAACTCTTTTCAGTCTTCCTCAGCTGAGATACACTTCAATTAAGTATATGTTTATTGTTCTTTTTTTATTGTTATTTTACATTGTGCATGGTTGTATTGACATTGAAGATAGATCATTGTCTGGTCTTTATCTCATCTCATCTCATCTGTTTTGCTATGAGAAACTCGAAAAAGTCTAAATGGTAAAAACCTCAGAAAACGATTTTCAGACATTGCAACATACATGCATAGGCACATTCAATAACTCCCTAGGCCCCTTCAGAAACCTTTCCACCCACATCGCTGTATCCCCCCTTTAGGCATCAACTTCCTGTTAGGCGGGGGCATACGTGAACTATGGAAGCATTTCTTCTAGTTATTTAATTTTAGGTGGTATCCCATTCGCCTCCCATGCCTCTCTTTTAAGACAGCCAAATGTTGGATGTATACTTCGCCCTTAAACAGGTTGTGCCTGTCTCATATTATTAACAAAACGAACAACCACCTCTCATCTTAAGTGAACACTCTGAACAAAAAAAGACCCCGTATACATGTCGATTCCGCCATTGCAAATAAAACAAATCATTAATTCACATAATAACAGTCGAATTGAAAATTCTGATTAAGTGAAATTTTGTACAATGATATTATTTATTTCTTATACATAACGAGTTCTTTTGTCATTGGCTTGTTATAGGAATAGCGAGTGACCAAATTAAATTAAACGTCCAACTGTAATATATTCTATTATTTTTTTGTTTGTCTTAATTTTGTCTTTTGTGTCCAATCTTGCCTTTGTCTCTGGATTGCCTATTCTTGATTCTAATGCAATTATTGTATAACACTTTCTCTCATTGGCTAATTTGCAGTCAAATCCCCAGTTGACATGTCGTAACTAATGGTTTCTAAGCGAATGAGCCACCACAGTGAACTCTTGCAATAGTGTTATGTCTAGTGTTTTGTAGATCACTGTTTCTCCTTTTTCATTTGTCTGTCCTTTCTTGGTTTACCCCTTTGGTACCTTCAAATGTTTCTTCTATACATGATGGAAAAAATACTCTCTCTTTTTTTTTTATTGATATACAATGTCTATATTTTGTAGCCATGGTTACTATGACATGGAAATAGTATCAATGACACGGCATTGTATCATTATTATTCATCATAAAGAAAGAAGTAAGATCAGAGGGTTAAGGTGTTTAACGCCACTTTCAACAGTATTTCAGTTATATCGTGGCGGTCAGTTTTATTGTTGAAGAAAATCAGAGTACCCGGAGAAAACCACCGACCCGCAAGCCATTGATAAAATCAGGTAATATTGTAACGAGTACACCTTGCCTGAGCGGAATTCGAACTCACAATTTGTAGTGATGATAGGCACTGATTTCATAGGTAGTAAGATCAGACTGTTTGGGAGAAATAATTGGTATACCTATAAAACTGTATCCAGCTGATAACAAAAGTAAAACATAAATGTGGCATACAATGTAATTGTTTGATCTTATATTAGTTACAAGTTGGTGAATTCCAATCACAAATCTTCATGTTATCATTCCATTTGAGGTATGATAGACAGTTTCTAATGAATGTAGCTCCCCATACACAGGTTATGTATTCAAAACAAGATGTACACGATTGGTAATACCCATTCATTCGTTTTTCACATTTTAGTACGCACCCTAAAAAATACAAACTGTTAAATAAACGTGATGTATATTGAGAGTTATGGTTATGGCGTTTAACGCCACTTTGAATACTATTTCAGTTATATTGTGGTATTCAGAATTATTGGTAGGCGAACCCGACGTATCTTGAGAAAGCCACCGACCTGTCACTGACAAATTTTATCACATAATGTTGTATCGACAACACCTCACTATTAGGAGGATTCGAACCCTTAGCTTTAGTGGTGATAGGTGTAAATGCAACTGCCATCCGATCACTACCACGACAGCCCCTATTGGTCATTGAAAGCAACATTAGAAATGAAGAACAGCAATAACAATCATGTTCCATATCCTGTGCTTAATCTGACTTTAGGAAATCGTAGCACCTAAGGAACTCCTTGTTGCGAGTCGTCGTGATATGTCGGTTGCAAGGCTAAATTACCCTCATGTGTCAATTGTTGATCTGTTACAAGGCCAAATTTTCCTCATGTGTCAATTGTTATTCTGTTGCAAGGCCAAATTTTCCTCATGTGTCAATTGTTGATCTGTTGCAAGGCCAAAGTTTTCTCTTGTGTCAATTGTTATTCTGTTGCAAGGCCAAATTTCCCTCATGTGTTAATTGTTATTCTGTTGCAAGACCAAATGTCCCTCATGTGTCAATTTGTGGTCGGTTGCAAGGCCAAATTTCCATCATGTATCAATTGTTGGTCAGTTGGAAGGAAACAATTACCTCATGTATCAATTGTTGGTCAGTTGGAAGGAAACAATTACCTCATATATCAATTGTTGGTCAGTTGCAGGTAAACAAATTTCCCTCATGCATCAATTGTATGCTTGTTGCCAGTGCCACATTTTACCTATGCACAATTTCATTGTTTGTAAACTTCAGTATTCTCCTCTTGAATATATAGATGACATTATGTTTCCTTGACGATGAACAACATTTATCAACAGTCAAACAATAAACTAAATCCTTGACATTAGACTTGTTTAATGGGTATTTCTATTTATGCCTAGCAACGATGTTCGGTTCGTCTTTACCTCCACTTGTTTGTGTCTTATTTATGTTATTTGTGTTTGTTCGTAGTATTGTCCATCACATATTGTGTTGTGATTTTTGTTTTGTTTGTCTTCGTCCTGTGTCTTGTGTATGGTGGTGTCAAACACATATTGTGTTGTGTTTTTTGTTTTGTTTGTCTTCGTCCTGTGTCTTGTGTATGGTGGTGTCAAACACATATTGTGTTGTGATTTTTGTTTTGTTTGTCTTCGTC